>JARHVA010010393.1:67500-176678 GCA_037957365.1 Torreya grandis | reverse complement strand
GCTAAATTAGTTGTTTTCCTATTAAATAAGGATAAGGATATATGACCAAATGGTTTCCCTATTGAATTATTTCATGTTTTATGGTAAATTATGAAGATGATGTGGTTTAGGAAGCTAATGAACTCCTTTCTTCTAGGAAGTTTTGAAGTAATTTAATAATTATTGTTTTGTCCTGATTCCTAATAAGGAGGGTGATAGTAACTTTTCATATATCCATCCCATTTGCTTTAGTAATGTTATTTATAATAATTTTACAAAAATATTATCCATTAGATTATAGTATGGTATAAAAAGGATCATAAGTTTCTAACAAATGGGTTTTGTGCTAGGAAGGCAAATTTAGGATGGTATCATTGTTACTTAAAAAACCATTCACTCAATGGATAAAAGTAACTAAGTTGGTACAATGATTAAGTTAGATATGAATAAGGCCTACGGTAGGCTAGATTGGGACTTTATGGACAAGGTTTTGATGCAATTATCATTTTTTGAGAAGCTTAGATAGATTATTAGAAGTTATATAACTACAATTATGTTTTCTAATCTTTTGAATGGGGCTCTATAGGTTTTATACAAGAGTAGAATGGGTATCATACAATGGGATCCTATATTTCTATTTTTATTCATTATTATTCCTAAGACACTAAGAATAAATTTATCCATAACTATCAGAAAAGAAGAGATTAAAGGATTCAAATCAGACTGGAACATTGAACCAACCCTTCATCAATAATTCTTAGATGATACAATATTATTAGAAAATTCTTTGGTGAGGGAAACAAGAGAGCTAAAGATAATTATTTTTATCTATGAGATATAATCCATGAAAAAAGTTAATTTTGAGAAAAGTTCAATGTATTTTTTCAATACCCCTTTTCAATAAAAATAGGATTACTACTATCTTAGGTCACCAAATTAAGGAGACCCCTTTTCCATATTTGGGACTACCCATTTCTAACAAAAAACTTCTTATGTTGGCATGGAATCCATTGTTGGAAATGTTCCAAATAAATTTGGTGAGGTGGAAAGGTAAGTTCTTGTATCTAGTAGGAAATCTTACCCTTATCAAGATTACTTTATAAAGCTTACTATTTTAAGTGATGTCCACATTATAAATTACTAAAAATATAAAAAGAAATTAAAAAAATTTAGAGAAGATTTATTTTGTCTAGAATTGAGGATAAGGATATGTTATCCTTCGTGGCTTGAGATAGAGTTTTTTCCCATAAAATTTTTGGTGGATTGGGCTGAGGAGATCTAACTATATGAAAATATCCTTTAGTACTAAATTAGTATGGCATTTAATCACAAAACCATCCTATTTGGATATAATTTTATATGAAAATTATTAAAATTTGAGAGATGCCATTAGTTTCATTGAAGATGATCAATTTTTCAATGGGTATTTTTAATGGAAAATTTTGATCTCAACAAGAGACCTTTTTTTTAATGGTTATAATTGGAATCTAGGTAGTGGACAAAAGATCATATTTTTGGAAGACTCATGGCTATTGGATCATCCCCTAAAGGATGTTGAACATTTTAGACAAATATAAATTGTGTTACAACATGAATATGGCCTCACTATTAAGGAATATATTAAAGTTAATGAGGGACTAATATCATGGAAACAACTAAGAAGTGAAGGATTGGGATAGGAAGACAATGTTATTTTAGAAGAGATATATTCTATATTAAAGTCTTTCCATATTCTTAATGTCTAGAAAGAGGATGAAATTGTGTGGAAAGACTCTTTTGATTGGCAATATAGTGTGAAGATGGGATAGATGTTGGTAGATAGTCTTCCCTTTGAGGATTTCCCCTTAGGATAAATTATGAGATAAGTATCTCATCCCAAAAAAAATATTTTTTATGGCTATCTATTCAAAATAAAATCTTAACTATAGACAACCTCAGGAAGAGAGGTATGGTTATTATTAATAGGTGCCCGCTTTTTAAGGTAGATAATGAATTAGTTGCTCTTATTTTGATTGAATGCTCATATTTATTCATGGTTTGGAGTTTTTTTTCTTGATGAATTTGAAATATATTAGGTCCAGCCTACTATAGGAAAATATATTTTGCTTTCTTGGTGGCCCTCTTTCAAGGATAAAAATATTAATATTATTTATAAATTGTATCTATCTCATTTACTATGGGTCATCTAGAGAGAGAAATAATATGGGTTTTAAAGGTATGAAACTAACTAATTTTGAAGTGGCTAATAGAATTTGTGCTAGAATTTTGGAAATCATCAAATTTTTCCTCATATTAAAGTTAAAGGTATAATTTTGGAGGAATCTAGGATTGCTCTTAATTATCATATTGAAGGCTAGGTTAATCGATCCAATGACCCAAGGGATAAACTAAGAAGGCTAGTTAAATGGTTGGCTCCTTCCTGTAATTGGGAAAATAAAATTTTATGGATCTTTTAAGGGGAATACAGGGGCCTCAAGAAGGGGATGATTGATAAAGGTAATATAGTAGTATCCTATGTAAGGGGAATGGATTTTAAAACTAATCATTAGTATAAAGCTCTTACAGCCTTATGGGGATTAATATTGGTGAGAGATCAAGGAATAAACAATTTGGTTATTAAAGGTGACTTGTTTACTATAATCAATTATCTTACTAAAAATAATTATGTTAGCTATCAAATTAATTACATATTTGAGGAAGCCATTATGATCATCCATGTTATATAGAGTGTAGTCATTCAACATATTTATAGAGAAGGTAATTTAATTATTGATTGGTTTTAAAATGAAGGGGTGGATATTATGGGGATTATAAAGTGGTTTTATAAAGAGGATATTCCTCATATATCTAGTCAAAAAAATTATTCATAAGCTTTAAATCATCTTTGAGAGAGTCATTAGGATAATACCTCTTATTCATCAATGCATCTTTATAATAGTTCATTGGAACAATTCCATTTCCCCTTGGTGACTATCCAAGTTGGATTATGATGAAATGGATAATAGGAAGGTCATAATGAAAGGTAATTATGACTCTTTAAATTTTATCATTATATGTGATGGGTTTCAATACTTTTCTAGCTATATGGAAGTGTTTCTGATTAGAAAATCAAGATCCTTCTTCATTTATGTGTTTAGATTTAACTTATTGGTAATGGGAGGGGATATTTTGAGAGTGGAACCCATAATAACCAACTATATAAATACAAATAAAGAAGTATGGAATATCCTATAGACTATAATAATCTATGACTTTATGCAGAGGATTAAAGGCCATGATAAGTTTGTATTGATTTCATTTATAAATTATTGGAGAGATATGATGATGGTATTTAATTGAGTTACAATGGAAATAACAAATTAAATAATTATGCAGGTTAATTAGGCTTATGATAGAGGTCTCAAAAGTTTATAAGGTTGGTATAGATCTTAAAGATGAGTGAGATAAATTTATCTTGGAAGGTGAGGTTTTAGTGCCCTTTAAAGATGGATTTTTTAGGCCAAATTTACATCACTCATTCAATTAATAAGCCAAGAAAATCATGATATACATAACCTTATAATTAAGAATCAATATTGTGCATTACTCTAATTTTATTTTCTTAGATTATTTTCACTATGATATGCCTCTTAGACTTAATTTTTAAAACCTTCATTCTATTTAAACATATATGTTTAAGGGAAAAAGGGGAAGGAAAACCACCCTTTGTATCAAGGGTTAATATTTATGATCTTCAAATACTTGAAAGGAATGATAGGATGTCATAGGAGCTTCCCCATGTCGAATGTCTAGGATCATTTCTCGGTTAGAGTTATAAGAAACCTTAGGAGTGTCTTGAGGACAAGGAGGCATAATTACAATGATGGTGTATCATCAACTAAAGAAAGTGACTCAATAGGTTTTCAATATAACATTCAAGAAGGATGGGAATATAGAGTTATTAAATGGATTCATTTGTTAAAAACAACTTCTATTTCCATAGGTGTGGATAGAAGAGAGCATATTAGGGAGAATCTAAAGGATAGAGATGACATAGAGTATGAATAAATTTATTCTAGAGTGGATTCCTCTGATGGTGCAATGTGACCCAATGAGGAATTTAATCATGTTATAGAGTCATTAAAAATGGAAAATAGAATGTCTAAAATGAAAAAAGAATTTGAGATCCAAAAATCCATCATGATATGGTTTATGAGGGATAATTCATCCCTAAAGGATCAAGTTATAACAATATCATAGGAGAACATGGATCTAAAATATAATATTAATTTTGTGATGCAAATTTGCTATGAGAGATAGCATGGTAACATTAATGACACTGAAGATGATTTTAGGAGAGTAGAATAGAAGTGGGGAGGCCTATAAAATAGTCAAATGCGACAAGATTATTAAACAACCAGCTCATGTACATAAGACATTGGATTTAGAGTTTAACAACATGTTTAGAAAGAGGGACAAAATTTTAGCTAGCCAAAAACTCTATTTGTTTTAGTCTTATGTTCTTGTTGTGTTTTGGCTATATTCTGACTATTTTTTAATGTTTCTTTTTTGAAATAGACTTTAATGTATACATGTATTTGATGGCCTACCCCACAACTTATTTTATAATTTCAGGTCCCTAGTTAAAAAAACCTTTTTTATCCATAATAAAAAATGGTATTTATCTCTATTGTATCAATTATTTTTATTATTTTCCTAATGTATCAATCAGCTATAAATTAAACTATATTATCCATGTATTTTTATTTATTGACTATTTCATCCATGTTTTTACTATATCAACCATGTTTTCTTTCTTCCCTATTCCATGTGTCATCCTTATACTTTATCATCCATGTAGTTATTCCCTATAGTATTGGCCACATATACACTATATTATCCATGGTTTTTTTAAATTTTTATAGTATCGACCTTACTTTATGGTATTATCCATGAATTCTTCCCATTATATTACCAGCCATGATTTTACTATTTTAATAATTTATTTTCTATTATCAATTGTATCATACATCCATTATGGTATCTACCTTTTAAATTTATTTCACGCATAATTGTATCTACCTTATAGGGGTATATCGACCATATTTGTGATTTTCTAATGCATAACTATATCATCCTAGCAAATATAGTTGTATCTTAGAATTGATTTAATCTTTTGGATCTAATAAATACCCCCATCCCCAAATTTTACATTTGGACTTCTACCCATCACCCATTATATTTTTTATCTACATTCTGATGCTTGTTTCTAAAATTTTTACTATAAGTACTTTATTTGGTGTGCATATTTCCTAAATATAGTCCATTTATAAATTAATTAGAATAAATAAATAAATCATGACCTACCCACATGAATCTTGAAACTAATTTTAAGCAATCTCTTACACATTTAACTCATCATCCTCTAGACATCATCTTTCATTAAGCCATAAATGTTGTTCCAATGCTCAGTTTTCTCAAAAACATGAATGCAAAAATGAAATCATTTTTACATATTTATAGTAAAAATTTCAAATTTCCATTTATTTACTTCCAAATTTTATTATTTTATCATATATTTATCTATGTAGGACCTATTCACAAACCAAAATAAGTGTTAGAATTTAGGAATATTAAGGAAATTTTAGGTGGAAATACTTTTTTTTGCATTTTTGTTTCTTAATTTTTCAAGCTTGCCATCTAGAATACATATTAAACACCTTTTTTCAACTAAAACACACATAAAATCATCTTTTAAATTATTAATGTAAGTGATGATTTGTATTTATTTTCATTTATTTACTTTCAATTATTTTAAAATTTATTTTTAGTTATGTTCATGTTACTATTTATATATCCTTAAGCACCATCCAGGCTTACACCATTTTGACAAATGATGAGCATCAGGTGGTGCATATGTATACACCCAATATTTTACACTTCATAAATTTACAGATAGTTTCTCTTATAGGGTATTTTTTATGTATAAATATCCCTAAGTGAAAGCCTTAAAGGGTGCATCAAGTGGGGCAAGATCAACTCATGGTAATTTGTGATAGATTTTTGTATAGTATTATATCATACTTCCATGCCTATTAGTTTGAACTGTTATGATACTCTTTCATATTACCTATCCATTTAATATTTTTTCAATATTTCTAGGCACATTGTATTTTTGTTGTATTGTCTAGGTTGATTAATCTATTTCATAATTATATTTCCCTCTATTGTATCAACCTGGATGATATAGTTCATGTTATCTAACATCATTTTGAGTATATTGACCTATTTGATATCATAATCTTAAATTTTAGGGTTATTATATATATATATATATATATATATATATATATATATATATATATGGATCATATTATCATTCCAAGACATATAGCACACTTATTTACTCTACTTGAGCTCACATTTATGAATTCAAATAGTAAAATGAGTTAGAGGTTAAAGTCATATCTTAGAGGTCTATTATTATTTATGGAATTTTAATGTCAATAGGAGGAGTCATGATGAAGATTTGTCTAAGTATTTGGAGCCCAAAAATAAATATATGTAGATCTCATTATTGTATTTTGAGGTCTTCATAGAGATGCCACTTGAGCTAAAGGGGGATAAGTCCACCCAAAGTTAATAATATTTATCACTAATCTCTTTCATTTATTTAATTAATAGATAGATATGCCTTTATTATTATCTCTTTAGGTATAAGGTTGATTAGTCTTGATATTATCACCTTAGATTGTATGTACCATCCTTGGTTTATAATTGCACCACTTAAATTATTTTTAGTTTAGTATTTGTATCTATCCTAGATCTAGTTTACCTTTGTTAATCATTTTCCTGTATACGATATCTTTACTATGTAATTGATACACCCATATTTTAATAATTATTACAACTATTTATCTATCTTTGTCACATCCTAATTTATCACTATTTGAGTAACCTATTTTATCCATGAATTATTATGGTTGATTAGTTCATTAACTAATATTTGATTTTCATTGATCACATATAATGATTATGGAATAGTTTGTGTTCCTTAATTTACATGATTAGTTTGTTATAAGTTAGTAGTAATTTTAATTATGATCATGTTTATACATCATTATTTTATGAATATAATGATATTTTGAGATAATTACCTTTTTTTTATGAGGTGGATGTAGGATCAACTCTTCTATCAAAATATGATAGAGGGAGAGTATCGTCAGAGAGGGTAGTTAGATGGAGATGTTGGGGGTTGATACATAATGAATCTATAAACCCTTGCAAACACCACTTAAAATATCATGTTTAGTAATTATTTGTTTGATATAAATGTCATAGCATTTTTTGTGATTGTTATTATGCTTTCTAATTATTGATGGTAATCGTATGAATGTTCAAGTGATTTCATTATTTTTGTGGTCATACTAGTTTCTATTATATTATGCACTTGTTTGATTATGTAATTGAGTTTGTCTATGTTTTAATTATGTTACTCTGTTGTTAAGTATGTTTACACAAGGTTAAAATATGATGGCATATTCAATTGTTGTTAATTATCTAAAAGGTTTAGATAATAATAATAATTAATGATTATTATTATTATTTATAAGCTAGAACTATAAGTCAAAAGATATAAATATAATTATTTTTAAATACCTTATTATTAAATAAGCTATTAACCTGAGGTTATTTCTAAATATATTCAATGGATCATTTTTATTATTAAATGATTTAATAATCATTACATATATGATAGGTGATAGTATAGTTGCATGCAACTATATTATAATAATATCTACAAGTATTATCATGTGATATAATATATATCCTATAGTGTTGGTTGATGGTAATTGTATGGGAATACTATGGACATTGATTAGATGTCATACTTTTCATGGAATAGAGATGGGAAATAAGTTGATTAATGTATAGTCATCGATGACTGTTTATTTCATGCAGATTTTAAATAGAATTTAAAATGATTTTATAGAATCCTTGAGATGATTAGGGTTACTAATCATCTGTTGACTTCAATTAAGCTTCTCTTTTGAGAAAAATATGGAGGTTACTATGTTTACATAGTAATGGACTATGGAAGGTTGTTGACTAAATTATGTATGAATTTAAATAGTTATTTGAAGTGGTCATTAATAATGGGAAGAAAGAGAATGAAAATGAATAAGAAGATAAGGAGAACTATGGTGGACATGCACAACTCATAGTCTTGAGGAGAGAGTTATAAAACATAAATAAGGTGAAAACATGAAGGAAATAAGAAGGAATTTAGTGAATTTTGATTGGTAGACACATGTAGGTTTTGTATTTCAATTCCTATATGAATAATATATGGGTTTTTCAAATTAATTATTAGGTAAATGGGTTTTCTATGTTTTAAATATAGAGATTTTCAATCGAGTAGGGAGCCCTATAGATGGTTTGGCTTCCATAGAACCCCATCTTTGACTAAGGAAAAATCTAGGGTTGAGGGTTAAACCATAGAAATGAATAGATTGTTAATATTTTATGAAACTAGTCTTAAACTCTCTTTTAGTTTGAAAAATATATGTATATTATATAGAGAACTATCCTTGATGGATATATATTTGTGACTCAAACTATATTTTTCTAAGAAAATGTATATACTCATTTGGGTGTTTGAATTTTGATTTGAAACTTAGGTTAGTGGTTGAAATTTGACTTCATATACACCATTGGTCTTTAAGTGTAAAATGATGAATTTCATATATGAATTGGGTATGTGGATATATACATAGATATAGATATATAATATACATAGTTAAAATTCTAGGGTATGTGTGTGTGTGTGTCTATATATATATATATACACACACACACACACACACACACACACATATATATATATATGTAAATATATATATATATATATATATATATATATATAAGTATATCTATATATATATGTGTGTGTGTATATATATATATGT
This sequence comes from Torreya grandis, assembly GCA_037957365.1. Classification (NCBI taxonomy): domain Eukaryota; kingdom Viridiplantae; phylum Streptophyta; class Pinopsida; order Cupressales; family Taxaceae; genus Torreya; species Torreya grandis. The sequence continues at coordinate 167,751 of JARHVA010010393.1, read as the reverse complement.
ATATATATGTATGTATATATATATATATATATATGTATGTATATATACACACACACACACACACATATATATATATATGTATATATATATATACACACACACACACACACAGATATATATATATATATATATATATATATATATATATATATATAGTGTGTGTGTGTGTGTGTGTGTGTCTGTGTGTGTCTGTGTGTATATTTGTATATGCATTCTTGAACCATTTTTTAAATGGTTTTGTGTAGTACTGAGTTCATATTCATTTATATGTAAACCATATTGTCAACTATGTACATATACATTTATATGTATGTCTCTATTATTGGTTATGTACATATGTATTTACATGTGTGTCTCTATTATTAGTTTTATACATATACATTTATATGTATATCTCTATTCTTGGCTGTGTGCATATACATTTATGTGTATCTATTATATTTGACTATATGCTTATAAAATTTAATATAAACTATGTTATGAATTTGTCATGCCTTTATAATGGTTGTTTTATTACGTACCTATATATGTGAATAGGGGTTAAGACTCTATTGTATTGATTTGGTTACAAACACCTTTAGGTTCAATAAAATAGTGATACTAGTAACTATGTAATGGAATTATGTAGCATATGTATTAGATCATAAAACTTATGAATTTAGTTGGTTAGTCATCATAGAGAACCTAGGTACATGTAGTAGGGTGACTAAACATGGACTATGTTGTGGTTTTATATGAAGTTCAAGCCTCAATTTGTTATTGATTTCATAATTTTTTACATGATCTTAATGTGTTAAGAACTATAAAGGAATGACTGTGTATTTTTAAATAGTCTTTTAAATAATAGATAGTTTTAAATATAGTCAATTTGGGGGATTGAGTATGAAGAATTATTTAAATAAAGGAGTTTATATTATTACATATAGTTATATGGATGACCCATATGAGGCTTAGTCAACTGTGTTTTTAGAATAATTTTATTCATTTGATTAAATGAAAGTTTCAAAATGATTGAAATAGTAATGTTTTTGTTTAATTAAATGGAACATGTGATTGACTGTATGTTACTTTTAGAATTTGTAAAAGTATGTTTATGTGTTTTAAACATGTACAAATGTGGGGAAATTATCTAGTTTTCTAAGAAGGAGATATGGGGTTATTTTAAGGACTAGATGTATATATTATAGTTCATAAAATACTCTAAGTCTTGGATAACGTATGTCTACTTATAATATTCCATATACAATATATAATTATATTCTATTAAATTTTTTTTGGCAAAATAAATACATATATGGTATATGTACTAGATTTTACATTGTATATTACATCTGAATAGTTTATACTATTTAAATTCATATATGCATATCATGCTTAGTTGTATTATGCTTTAAAACATTATTACCATTGATGCATAATTGATTTCTCGAGTTATTTTTTAATTTTATGGATATAGGTATTAAATATCATAATTATGAGATTAATATAAGCAATTATGATGTTTGGACTGACTTTGTTTATATGTGGAATATAGACTATACTTAAAGCTTGTATTATATATTTTTTTCATATCCTTGATGGTAGGAATAAAAGAGTTCACAAATTTAATTTTGTTTTTCTCAACCACTTTAGGCACAAGGATAGAATTTCTTTCCCTTACTATCTACATTTTTCATTGCTTCAAAGCTTGTATGCCCATAGGAAGGAGTCTCGTCCCATTTTACATGAAGGTCTGATACTTCTCATAGAGGGTTTTTGTAAAAATAAATCCATAGCTTTGATTCCTTTTTCTGACAAACATAAGGGTTCCAAAAAGTGTAACAAGGATGAGAATGTTAAAGGGATAGAAAAGGCGAAATCAAAATCCTCTAGTTCTCAAAAACAAATTGTAGATGAGGATTTTGAGTTGGAGAGTACTGAAAGTTCTGAGAAGGATGTCCTGAAGGAAGATGAAGGGATGGATGTTGGGGAGTTCAGCTCTAATTTGGATGGATATCTGAAAACTAAAGGAAAATTTGAGAAAGTGAATAAAGAGGATACAATTGAGGGAAACTCAGAATAGAGCAATTCTGAAAATGAGGGTAATCAGATAGTGTCTGGGGAAGGTGATAAAGTCAAAGATATCTTAACTAATGATCCAATTTCTATGAGTGAGGAAGATCATATGGTTTTGGCTTCTACTCCTGCTATGGAGACTGGGGGACAAGAAGAGGAGGAACCTGTTAAGCATGAAGACCCTATTGAGACTAGAGAGGAGAAACTGATGGATAGGGAGGAACAAATTGAAAAGGTTGATTCCCCTCCACATGAGGTTGCAGAAGACATTTGTGAATCTTTGTAGAGGGAAACCAAGCTTTCCTTCCTGCATTTTTCCAAGTTCAATGCCGACTCTATTCTCTAAGTTGATTCTTGGATCTATAATGAAATAATGGGGTTGAAGAAGAAAGTGGAAACAATGCAACATAATCAGGTTGTTGATCAGACCAAAATTAACCACTTGGAGATGTAAATGAGAGATATCCCAAAAAAACATAAATATTATGAGCATAATCTTAGAATTCTAATCAAGGAAAGTAGAACAAAGATGGAGCAAGTAAAATCAAGCATTTATGGTGCTGCAGCTAACCTTGGTAAAAGAGCAAATGAAGAAACAATATCCTTGGAGGGTCCATGTAAGAGGACAAGGTAGAGGTCGAGGAAGTAAGCCTTGCAAGCTGCTACTACTTCAGGTGGTAAATCCATTCAGGATACTACTACGATATGGAAGGAGGCTGTTAAGATGATCGTGGATTTACAATAGAAGACTAGGGTCTTCTTTGCTAGTTTTGTTTCTATTCTGGTCTTTTTTGCTGGTTGTTGCAACTAGTTTTTGTTTTTGGTCCTGTTTATTGGTTCTTGGTCAAAAACTTTATTTGAGGTTTCAGGTCCTTGTAAAACCTGGGTACTTTTATTGAACTATGTTTGTGGTTTCAGGTCCTTGTAAAACCTGATTTTGATGCTACTCTTTAGTAGGTTTTAGGAATGCTTTTCCTAGTGGTTGTTAATGTTTTATCCTTTTTGATACTATTAAAGGGTTTTGGGGTCCCTTCAAAACCTACTTTTACCATAATATAAAACATTGTGATTTATTTGGTTTGATAAGTAACTAACAATTTTGATGATAGAAATACCTGGATGGTATGTTTGAGACTATTTTTTTATTTTGTTTATTATATGTAATAAACTATATAAATGGATTCAATACACTTTATTTTATATACTAAAGGAATGTATGATAAATGATGTACTTAGCTAAATTTGGGTGTTCTAAGGAATAATATTTATGAATGAATCTATTGGTTTTATTATTTTTATATGTTTTTACTAAATCTCACATTCATGACCCTAATTAAGTACTAGATGGATTCCACTAGTTTAATTATCCCCATCAATACAAGATGAGGTGTAATCTAATCAAGTGGTGTGTATGAATATGACTTATCCTAAAGATCATTTGTTATTGAAAACTTTGGCTAAAGTAATGTTTGATAAACATTGTCATTTCATATGTTGATATAGTTTTCATCTTTGTGCGATATCATATTAGAATGGCTTTATTTATGGTATACATTATGTATTAGATATCTTTGACACACAAATTCTAGTTTGTTACATTGGATTCCCCCACCATCATTATCTACCTATCCATGAAAGGAGTACCATCCACTTATTTGGGAGATAGTGTGGGGGATCTATGGTTTGTGGTTGGTTTGTAAAATCACTCAGATGATGCTCTCCCTCCTAGCTAGAGTATTGTAGTTGAGACTACGCTTGATATTACATATTGATACTTGAGTCATAGAGACTATAATCAGAGGATCTTTGTATCATGTTTTATCATTTGAGATGTTATTATGTATTGTTGAAACTATATGTTTTATTCATTATGCTTATACAACATAGGTTGTAATGAAATATTAACTATGGCTGAATTTGTACTATTTCATTTATGATGTGATGTAGTAATTATGGTAATTCAATATGGTTCATGAATTATATTTCTATTCATGGTGATCCTTAGATATGTGGATTAGTTAAAACCTTAATGTTAAAATGAATTAATACAGTTAGCTAAATATCACTAGTTAGGATGCCCCATGGTGAAATCTATAGGTTGAGTATGTTTATTTAATTTTTTTTAAGAAACATTATTGTAATATTTTGGTTAAACCTAGTGGGATTGTTATAATATTTAGACTTAGTGAAAGCCATACCCCATATATTATCCATAGGCTTTGAAATACTATCTTTTATACATTTGAGTGTAGACTATACTTTGATAAATCTATAGTTATTCTAGGTCAATATCTACTATTTCAAGTATATGGAGGCTCTATTATTATGGCATTGTTTGTATCCTTGTTTATTAAGAGAAAGAGGATTGTTACAAGTCATCCTACCCTATACATACAACATGTACCTTTATTTTAATGGCATTAGGATTTTACTTTAGTTTCTCAATAGAAACATATCTTCTTGTTTCTCCACTTTCTAATCTTGACTTACCCTAATATCAAATTGGAATTTTTATGAAAAGGGGAACTACGATAACTTCATCTTTAGTTTCATTTCCACCACTTCAAATATATCCTTATTTTTCCATCATCGATTCCTCAAGATTTAGATTCTTTTCGGATTTTCATTTAGTATTATACTTAGGGTCAGAGTGAGGTTTCAAACCAACGACATTATGATTTAATGTTTCATCTCCATGTAAATACTTGACATCCTCATGATAATAATTATTTTGGTAATAATAAATTTCAAATGTATCATCATCTAATAAGGCTTAACATGCCATGGTCATTGTACTAGTTTTTAGTTGGACCTTCCACTAGAATTGGATTTTATCATCAGACCACCCCAAGCCTTGTAATATTTTTTCAATCATTAGTACACATATTTTAGGTAGGTTAAAAATGTACTTTCTTTTATAAAAGGTCTTACAAGACTTTTCTATGATAATTTTTTTCTTCAATATTTTTACCTAGTTCTTGGCCATTAGGATATAAGGGTAATTAAGATATAAGTATAATAAGTCTACTAAATGTTTTAATTTCAAGTCATATATTTTATTAAATCATTTCATGAGAGTTAATGTTTTTAAGCCATACTAAAAAAAATCTATCTAGATCATATTTACATTTATTATCTTTAGTCCCCAGTCTGAGTCACTTTATTTTTTTATAATGTGTTGATGAGAGCTTCTCATTTGAATGGTAATATCATCATTATTTTGAGGAATATTTAATAAGGTAGTATTATTTTTAATTAACCCATATACTTGATTAATGTAATCCATATTATTGAGGTATTCTAATGTAAAAACACTTCCACATACATATTTATGAATGATAATAATTAATTTCATTGATGTCAAGGTTGATATCATTTTATGTGAAGGCTGATGTCATTGATGTCAAGGTGAATCTAGTGAAGATTCTTGGCGAGTGCTATGTGTGATATGTGATTGTGTGCTTGATGTGACAAAGAAGACATATGACAAGAGAGAATTTCAAGGCAACCTAATGTGTTTCTATTGAGAGAGAATTAGAAGGAAACATAATGATTATTATTTTATCTATGGTTAAGGTTATTTCAATGGTTTTAGAGTGTTTTATAATGAATGTTCTTTATTTATAGCATCATTGAGGTAAGAATGTTTTAGTATTAGTATTTTAGTACAAGGTGTTTTGAGAAGCCTAGTCATATCATGAGCATGTGCATGGTGAGAAGGAATAGGTATGTATAGAGGTATGATATGTCCTAGGAACATGAAATTAATATGAGAAATGTGTATAATAATCAATGAGTGTTTCAGGATCAGTCATCAAGTTTTAAGTGCTTGAGAAGCCTACTCATGGCACTACAAATGACATGTAGAATCCTTATGAGAAGGTATGAGTATGGTGACTTGGTGAGATGGATTCATAGAGGAATAAGAGGATGTATAATATTACTTGAGAATGCATATGAGGCATTGGAATACTTAAGAGAGTTTCAAGGTGAGCCTACAAAGGTAAAACCCTAAGTCCAAGTCTAAAACTAGACTAGTTTTAGACCTTACCTAACTTAATGAGGTGTCATGAGGTGTTGTCAAGTCTTATGCAAGATGTAACTATTTTTTTATTATGAGATAGGTTTATTGAGTTTTTATGGTGTAAATTTCATTGAAAGAGGAATGTAGACCAGTTTCAAAGCCTAATATGGTTTGTAGGTCAAGGTCTAAGTAAGCAAAGAGAGAGAGAGTATGGGCCAATGGGGTATCAAGATTAATTTACAAGGAAAGTATCAATATGTAATCATGGAAATAGGTATTATATTATTTTTTATGAATGTTCACAATGTTTTATGTCATGGTTTGTAATAAAAGGCATGAAAAGTGTTTTTGAGGTCTCTTGAGTGCATATTATGAAAGGTTCTCAAACTGAGGACTTTTAAGTATTAAATAGCATGTTTAACCTCTTAATGGCAACCTAAAATATTAATGGTATATTTTTAATGGTAATATCTCAAATTTATTGGCATTATTTTCTAGAATGAGGGGATAAGCTTTATGAACTATTGCTAATAATGAAAGATGGTTTAAACCCTCAAAGAACCCTAATAGTGGCTTGATATAAAATAAGTTGTTCTAAAGTGATGATAATATATTATTATGGACATTTAAGTTTTTTTATGTTGTATTAAACTCTCCTAGGAACTTGTAGGTGTGATTGTTTTATCAGGTGTGTGAGTAGACCCTATACGAAAGTGACTATTTCTCAGAGATTAGTTATAGCAGTCAGAGTTGACCAAGTTAAAGTTGATAAATGGATGAAGAAAAAAGTTTGATAATTTTATTTTGTGTAAATTATTATTTATTTATATTTTATATCCATCAAGTGTGTTAAACAATTCATCTAAGACAACCTATCGCTAACAAGCACAATGGTGAAAATAGTGAGAAACCTAGGTAGTAGTGAGAAGATGTTTAGGGATGTGTTATCATGGAATAGGGATAAATCCAATTGCATGGAGGAATTTTTAAATAATTTTAATGCATTTTAATTTTGGATAATTTTTTTATTTCAATGGATATGATGAAAATTTTGCTCATAAGTTGACCTATCTAGTTCAGATGAGGCGGTGAGATAGAAAGTCTCTAAGATTGGTCTACAAGACCAATATTTCTATTTGAACATATTATAATTATATATAAAAATTGTATAATTATATTATAATATAATCCATATGAATCAATATTATACTTAAATGTTCATATATGGGATTTAAGGTCATTATAACCATGACTATACTTCAAGGCAAACTGGCAATTCTGGGTAAGTAAGTTGCAATTATGAGTTTGAGACTTTATGCCCTGAGTTAAATAATATAATTTAGATGGTATTTATATTTTTTAATTTTATATCCTATACATTATTTATATAAGGTTTGTTACTCGGTTAAAGTAGTGAAAATGTTGAAGCCAAAATGGCTTGATTGATTGAGTGAGGAATGTGAAAGAGAAGGTTAATAAATTGGTCTACAAGACCAATAATTTACATTATAGATTATGATATTTTTGTTTGAGGTTTTTATAATTATTTTTTAATATCATTTTATTTCATTATAATTCCTTTATTTTTTTATTTAATGTGTCATAATTTGAAGTTTCCATGACTATGTTTTGAGGTTAGTTGGCAGTTCAAAGTGAGCATCCTGCAAAGAAGAGTTTAACTCTGTATACCTTGAATTTAAGTATATAATTAAATTTTTTATTACCTTGAGGTAATGATTTTTTTTAATATGTTATTTATTTCCATGGTTGTTTATTATATAGGTGGTTTATCTTTAGTAGTTTAAAATAGACTTTTTGAGTAAGCACAAGTTTAATTATGAATAGTACTAATGGCATGCTTCAAGTGGTGGTTAGAGAAAAAAAGTGTTATGGAGATTAAATTAGATTTTTATAGGTATATTTTATTTTTTATTATATTTTATTTCCATGTGTGGAGTTTTAAAGTGTTCTAAGGAAGGAAAATTGTAACATTTCCTAAAGTAGACCTAATGGGATTAGGTCTCTGTGAGACCTGAAAATGAAATGAGGCCTAATTGAGGTATGTCAAACATAAAAAGACTATAATAAAATTTTATTCATGTTTATGATATGTATTAATATGTATTAAATGTCTAACCTAAGAGGGTAAGGGTTTTTGTCTGACCATGAAGGATATGAACAAAAGACTTTTATAAATACAAGGCAATTTTAAGCCTATGTGTGTAAGAAGAAAAAGTGAGTGAATTAACATATTTAAAATAACAAAAAGGTATTGAATTAAATAATATGATTATTTATGATATGTTATTAATATTATATGTATGAGGATCAAATTAATATGATCTAATCTGTCTTGAAGATACCTAGATAAGCGAAGAAGCCTAGAAGTCAATTTGAGAGGGATATAGTAGTGAGAAGAGAAAAAGAAGGTGGTCATCATCATTTGTTTGATCAATAAGTTGTATTTAAGGTGAAAAAATAATTTATTATTAATCATTAAATATACTGAGGGGGAGTGAATCTGTATATTATATATTTTTTACTTAATCTAATTTCCTTTCCTTAATCCACTCAATCACATATTCAAGATATGTAATAAAGTTAAAATAATAACATGAACCACATGAGAGAGAGAGAGAGAGAGAGAGAGAGAGAGAGAGAGAGAGAGAGAGAGAGAGAGAGAGAGAGAGAGAGAGAGAGAGAGAGAGAGAGAGAGAGAGAGAGAGAGAGAGTATTTTTTCATGGAAACCCAAACTAGGAAAAACCATGGAGAACAATAAAAAGTATATGAATGAACACCAACTCAAATTACAAAGTTTGCAAGCACAAATTTTCAAGAGCACCAACCCCTTTATCGAGCACTAACACAACAAATATTTGTGAGCAACAACCCATATGAGCATAAACCCCTCTTGTGTATAAAATAAAACTATCTCTCAATGTTTCTTACTCAACAAATGATAGAACACTACAATATCTCCTACTTTTCTTGCCTCTTTTCTTATATAAAAAAATTACAAAACCATGCACTCTCTTACAAATTAAAAGTGCCTTCTCAATCCTTTATTTATATATTTCCAAATGACCTTTTTAATTCACCCTTTTTGACCCTTTAATCCTCATGAAAAATGGCACCAAAATTTCATGACCCTTTGTATACTTTCATTTGAAAAGTCATGTGGTGACCCTTCATAAGAAAATAAATCCTTTCCTATTTTGTATTTATCTTGGTGACTTTTCATATTCCTCAAAGTTTCTCTTTATCAAAAAATGTGGCATACCCTCTTTTGTCTTCACTTGGTTACTCTTGGAATTCCTTAAGATGACTCTTCATGGTAAAATGCATCACATTCCTCTTTTATCTTTACCCCATGAATCTTTTACTTCTCTATGGGCCCTCTTTTAACTTTTATGCAACCAAAATTATATTCATTAATATTAAATAAATATTAACAAACATTAGCCAAGATATGAACATTAAAAACACTATTAAATGTTATAGGAATTTTATCACTAATAATGCTAGACCTTTGACATCAATGACAATGTTTCCAACAATCTCCCCCTTTGTCATTTATGGTAACCTCAAACTAAAACCACCACATCTTCAAACCTGTACTGCACATGCCAACCTCAAAAACACATGCTAACTACCCCTTACTATAGTAACATGTACCTTTTCCCTATACCTATTTTTGTTCTTCTCCCCATTTGAAATCAATGACAAAGTGTCTATCTTAGAGCTAACACTTAGAAATTTTTAAACACTGCATATGCAAGAAACATTCTAATAGCCTCGTGACTTACCACTAGTTCAAAATTTTCTTCAAAATCTATTCCCTCAATCTAAGCATATCTTTTACATACTAATCTTGATTTATTCTTGGTCACTTCTCCATTTTCATTCAACTTATTTATGTAAACCCATTTTATTCCTGTCACATTGTGATATTTTGGTCTAGGAACTAATTCCCAAGTATCATTATTTTATACCTAATTTAATTCTTCATCCATTTCCTTAACCTATTGCTTATCATGTCTAGCTTTTGAAAAAGTTCTAGGCTGAATTTTGGATAACAAAGAGAAAATAACTTGCTCAGATTCACTTACCATCATTCTTCTACTGTGAATTCCTTCATTTATGTCCCTGATGATGTCACTTTCATTATGATTTATCTATACATATTTGGATGGGGTTTTGATGTCCTTTTTCTCCTTCTTCTCAACTTCATCTAATTCTTCAAAATCTTCCTCTTTAATGATTTGAAGAATGTCCATTGGATCAATGATTCTTTGCATTCCATCTTCTTCTATCCTGACACTTGCACTTTCAACTATCTTCTTGGTTCTTTTGTTATAACATTTATAATCTTTACTTTTGAAATAATAACCAAGAAATATACCTTCATCTACTCTAGATTGAAACTTACCAAGTTTTTCATTAGTTCTCTTTATACAACATCCACTACCAAAAACTCTAAAATAATCAACTATAGATGTTTTGTCTTTTCATAGCTCATAAGGAGTCTTGTCATTGTTAACTCTCAATAATTCTCTATTTTAGATATACACTACTATACCAACTCTCTCTCTCTAATATTTATCTAGTGTCTTGGATTTATTTAGCATTATCCTCACCATCTTCTGAACTATTATGTTTCTCTATTTAATTACTCGATTTTTTTGTGGAGTTCTAGCTATTGAATAATGTCTCTTTATTCCATGGTCTTCACAAAACTCAATAAACTGATCTGACATGAATTCTCCTCCTTGATCTGATCGTAGGCACTTAATCTTCAAACTAGTTTCATTCTTAACTAATTCTTTGAATGCTTTGAAATGTCTAAAAGCTTCTAATTTTTTATTTAAAAACATTACCCAAGTCATATAGGAAAAATCATCAATAAGCAACATGAAATATTTCTCACCTTGATTACTTTCAATTCTCAAGGTCCATATTAATCAGTGTGAACAAGCTTTAACATCTGAGTGGTTCAATATTCTTTTATTTTGAACCACCTTTTGACCTGCTTCCCATGCTAACAAGGTTCACAAAGCATGTTGGATGGCTTTGTAATATTTGTAAGATTTTTGACTACTTGTTTCTTGTTAATGTTGACAAGATTGTCAAAATTTATGTGTCCCATTCTCATTTTCCATAGCCAACTTTCTTCAATATTACTCAAACATCTTTGACCTTTGATGTTTGATAATATATATGAATTATTTCATGTTCTTTGATCATTTAAAACCAACACATCTAAGTATTTTCATATAATTTCACAATGTTTTGCATAAAACTTTAGTGTGTGCCCCTAATCACATGTCTTACACTCAAAATATTATGCTTAAGACCTTCTACATACAATTTTTTTTAGTTTTAGTTCTACCATTATCCAAACTTAGTGTACCTTTTTTGGCAATTCTAGTAGTACTATTATCTCCAAATTTCACTATACCACCATTGATATTCTTAAAGGGTATGACCTTCATCTTGTCTTATGTCATGTGTCTTGAACATCCACTATCAATGAACCATGGATTTTCTTCATTTCTTGAATGCAAAGCTATTTTTACCAACATATATTTTTTAGGTTGTTTCTTCTACCATGAACCTATCTAAACTTTCATCTTGATGAATGCAACCTTGAAACTCTGGTCCTTCTTGATTGACTCAAACATGCTTCTATAGTACTGAGTTATGTGTCTAAATTTGTTATACTTGTAACATATTATCGCCTCTTCATTAAATCTTGATAGAGGAGAAAAGGACTTATGGCTTCTCCCTGACTCTGCATGAGTTTCCTTCTCCTTATTTTTGAAATTGTTATCCCTTTTTCAACATTCTATTTGCTTATGGCCATATCCATTACAATAAAAATAGTAACCATAAAAATAGGACCTATTTGTGTATCTCTAACCTAATTGGATTTTTTAGCTGTATTCCTTCCATCTTTCTTTATTTAAAATGTCCTATGTATTATTAACTTCTATCCTTTTTATTTCCTCTTTTGTAAGAGCTTCAACATAGTTCTTTCTTTTTTTTATGTTGACATTGTCTATGAAAGTATTGGCCTCCCCTTTCTCTTTTTCAAATCCAATATCTATCTTATCTAACATTGATATTTAACTTTCTAATATCTTATTCAACATATTAGTGTTACTCTTAAATTTTTAATCATTGGCTACTCTATCATTGGTTTCTTTATTTTTTTCTCAAGATCTACTTTTAAATAAGCAATTTTAATAAAATACCTTTCACATTCTTCACTTATTTTTGTAACTATGTTATTAGATATTTTTCATTATTCTTGTATTATTCAAAGTTTTCTTATAAACCTTCAATTATTTCCTTTTAATTCTTTTCATTTCTCTCGATCTAGAGCTTTAATATCTGATTCTTCTTCTCAAGAGATTTTAACTCTTCTAAGGAACAAATGAGTTCTCTTTCCAAATTCACTTTAGCTTCATCTTGTTCATCTTTTTGATCATCTATACTTTTTCTTGTAGAGACATATTCATGTATATCTATGAATATAATCTCTTCATTTTTTTCTAAATCACTAACTCCACTATCTTTGGCTGAGCTAGGATATTTAGAATAAAAACTCTTCTTCTCTAATCCTTTCTTGAAGTTTCCTTTAAAATTATGCTTGTAGGTAGACTTTCCTTATCCATTACCACCATTACCCTTATCTAGGCACTTAACAACAAAATGTCCAATATTTCCACAATTAAAACATTTAAAAGGAAATTTTCTTTGATATTTATCTGTGCCCTATTTTGGCTTGTGAATGAATACAACTTCGTTGTCATCTTAATCATCACTAGAACTATCACTTGATTCTTGAATTTTATCCTTCTTTTTTTTGATGTCTTAAAAGAATATTTTCTCTTTAAGGGTTTCCCTTTTTTGGTCTATATCGCATATGATGTAATAATACCATGTATCTCATCCATCCTTAGCTTGGCTAAATTCTTCATCTCTTCAATTGCTGAAACTTTTTCATCATATCTCAATGGTAGACATCTCAATTTTTTGTGTACCATTGTTGATTCTTATAACTTTTATCTAAGACCTTGAATCTGATTAACTATTTAATCAACTCATAAAAGGTAACTTGCTATATTTTTTTCCTCTTCCATTTTCAAACTCTCAAACTATCTTATGAAAGTTTGAAGCTTAGCTTGTTGAACCTTTCCATCAAATTTGTAAATATTCTCAAACTTTACCTAAGTTTCATGAGAAAATTTACATTTCATAACTTTAACAAATTATAATTCACATAAACCATATAAAATAGCATTTAAAGCTTTAGCATTATTTTCACTTGCCTTATTTTTCATTAGAGTAGCTACAAGTATCTATGGCTCTTCATATTCCTCCACCACTGATTGCCAAATGTTGAATCCAAGGAGCATCAAACAAGCCCTCATCCTTATGATCTAAAAATCATAATTTATTGATTAAAAATAAGGTGCCTTATTTGTATAAAAACCTTCATGTTATCTATCCATCATGCTTTCCATGATCTACCTTCAAGCTGTTGAACTCTTTCCAAAAGAACCTGCTCTGATACCAATTGTGAAGAATGAAATATATTGAGAGGGGGGGAGTGAATCAGTATATTAAATACTTTTAATTAATCTAATTTCTTTTATTTAACCCACTTAATCACACATTTAAGATATGAAATAAAATTGAAATAATAACATGCACCACATGAGAGAGAGAGACACCAAATTTTTACATGAAAACCTAAAGTGGGAAAAACCATGAAGAACAATCTCAAGTATATGAATGAGCACCAAATCAAATTAAAAAATTTGTAAGCACCAACTTGTAAGAGCACCAACCCCTTTTTTGAGCACCAACACAACAACTATTTGTGAGCACCAACTCACAAGAGCATTAACCCCTTACAAAGATTTTTGAGCACCAACCCATAAGAGCACCAAACCCTCTTGTGTATAGAACATAACTATCTCTCAATTTTGTTTACTCAATAAATGATATAACTCTATAATATCTCCTACTTTTCTCTCCTCTTTTCTTATATAAAACAATTACAAAACTATGCACTCTCTTGCATATTACAAATGGCTTCTCAAGCCTTTATTTATAGATTTCCAAATGACCTTTGGCATTCACCCTTTATGACCCCTAAATCCTCATGAAAAATTATACCAAACTTGCATGACCCTTTGTATCCTTAAATTTGAAAATTCACATGGTTACCCTTCATAAGCAAATGCATCCTTTCCTCTTTTGTCTTTATCTTGGTGACTTTTTGTATTCCTCAAAGTGTCCTTTCATAGAAAAATGTGTTATACCCTCTTTTATCTTCACTTGGTGACTCTTGAATTCCTCAAGATGACTCTTCATGGGAAAATGCATCCCATTCCTCTTTTGTCTTTACCCCACGACTTTTTGACTTCTTTATGGGCCCTCTTTTGATTTTTATGTAGCCAAAAATATATTCATTAATATTAAATAAATATTATCACACATTAGCTAAGATATGGACATTAAAAATGCCATTAAATGATATGGGGCCTTTATCACCAATAATGCTAGACCTTTGACATGAATGATAATATTTCCAATAATCTCTCCCTTTGGCATTCATGACAACCTCAAACTAAAACTGCCACATCCTAAAACCTATACTACACATGCCAAATTGAAAAACATACAGTAACTCCCCTTACTATAACATGTGCTTGTTCCTTTACCTATTTTTATTCTTCTACCCATTTGACATCAATGACAAAGGCCCTATCTTGAAGCTAACAATCAAAAAAATTTAAACACTGTATATGTAAGAAATATTGTAATAGCCTCTATCCTTACCATTGGTGTAAAGGTCTTTTCAAAATCTATTCCCTCAAATTGAGCATATCTTTTACATACTAATCTTGCTTTATTCCTTGTCACGTTTTCATTTTCATTCAACTTATTTATGTAAACCCATTTTATTCTTATCACATTGTGATATTTTGGTTTAGGCACTAATTTCCAAGTATCATTCTTTTCTATCTGATTTAATTATTCATATGTTACCTTAACCCAATGCTTATCATGTCTAGCTTCTAAAAAAGTTCTAAGTTGAATTTTGGATAACAAAGAGAAATTAACTTACTCAGATTTACTTACCATCATTCTTCTAGTGTGAATTCCTTCATTTATGTCCTTGATGATGTCACTTTCATTATGATTTCTCTAGACATATTTTTATGGGGTTTTGGTGTCCTTTTTCTCCTTCTCATCTTCATCTAATTTTTCAAAATATTACTCTTTAATGATTTCAACAATGTCTATTGGATCACTGATTCTTTGCATTCCATTTTCTTCTATCCTAACACTTGCACTTTCAACTATCTTCTTGGTTCTTTTTTAATAAAATTTATAATCTTTAATTTTACAAGAATAATCAATAAATATTCCTTCATCTACTCTGGATTCAAAATTACCAAGCTTTTTATCAGTTCTCTTTATAAAACATCTATTATTGAAAACTCTAAAATAATCATTTATAACTGATTTATCTTTCCATAGCTCATAAGGAGTCTTGTCATTATTGAATTTCAATAATGTTCTATTATATATATGCACTACTGTACCAACTACCTCTCTTTAATATTTACCTAGTATCTTGGATTCATTTAGCATTATCCTCACCATCTCCTAAACTATTTTATTTCTCTATTCAAATACTCCATTTTGTTTTAGAGTTATGGCTACTAAATAATGTATCTTTATTCCATGGTCTTCACAAAACTCCATAAACTAATCTGACATGAATTCTTCTCTATGATTTGATCTTAGGCACTTAATCTTTAAACTGGTTTCATTCCAAACTAATGCTTTGAATGCTTTTAAAAGTTTGAAAGCTTCTATTTTTTTCTTTAAAAACATTACCCAAGTCATACATGAAAAATCATCAATAAGCAACATGAAATATTTCTCACCTTGATTACTTTAAGTTCTCATAGGTCCACACAAATCAATTTGAACAATCTCTAACATCTAAATGGTCAAGTATTATTTTGTTTTAAACTACATTATAGCCTACTTCCCATGTTGACGAGGTTCACAAAGCCTATTGGATGGCTTTATAATCTTGAAATATTTTTGATTTCTTACTTCTTGATGATGTTAACAAGATTGTCAAAATTAATGTGTGTCATTCACCTATGCCATAGCCAACTTTCTTTAATTTGACTCAAATAACATCTTTGACATTGGATGTCTAATAACATATACAAATTATTACTTATTCTTTGAGCATTTGTAACCAAAAAATCTAAATCTTTTCTCCTAATTTCAAAAACTTCTACATAAAAATTTAGTGTATGCCTCTGATCACACATTTGACTTACACTCAAAAGATTATTCTTAAGACCTTCTACATAAAAAACATTTTTAGTTTTAGTTCTACCATTATCCAAACTTAGTGTACCTTTTTCAACAATTTTGGAAGTAGTATTATCTCCAAATTTCACTATGCCACAATTGATCTTCTTTAAGGTTATGAACATTATCTTGTCTCATGCCATGTGCCTCGACCATCCACTATTAATGAACCATGGCTTTTATTCATTTTTGTCATGCAAAGCTATCTGTACCAACATAGATTTTTTAGGTTGTCTTTTCTACCATAAACTTGTCTAAACTTTATTATTGATGAATGAAGCCTTGAAACTCTGGTCCTTCTTGACTGACTCAAACATGCTTATATAGTATTTCGATGTGTGTCCAATGGTATTGCACTTGTAACATATTATGTCCTCTTCATTAAATCTTGATAGAGGAGAAAAAGAGTTGTGGCTTCTGCTTGATGTTGTATGAGTTTCCTTCTCCTTATTTCTTAAAATTTTAGCCATTTTTCACATTCTATTTTCTTATGACCATATCCATTACAATTAAAATAGTAACTATAAAAATAGGACATGTTTTTGTATCTCTAACTTGATTGCCTTTTGCAGCTTGGTTCTTTCTATCCTTATTTGTCTAAGATGTCTTATGTATTCTTAACTTCTTCCCTTTTTATTTCCTCTTTTGTAAGAGCTTTAGCTAGCACTTTCTTTTTTTTATGTTAACCTTTTTTGTGAAATTAGTGGCCTCCCCTTTTTGTTTATCAAATTTGATACATGTCTTATCTAACATTGATATTTGACTTTCTAATATCTTAATCAACATATTAGTGATATTATTAAATTTTAAATCATTGTTTGCTTTATTTATTTTCTCAAGATCTACTTTTAAAGAAGTAATTTAAATAACATACCTTTCACATTTTTCATTTACTTTTTACAACTATGTAGTTTGATATTTTTCATTCTTCTTGGTTTCTTCAAAGTGTGCTTTTAGATCTTCAATTTTTTCCTTTGACTCCTTTTCATTTTTCTTGATCTGGAGCTTTAATCTTTGATTATTCTTCTCAAGATATTTAAACTCTTCTAAGGCATAAACAAGCTCTCCTTCTAGATTCACTTCAGCTTCATCTTGTTCTTCTTTTTTATCATCTTTACGTTTACTTATGGTGGCATCTTCATGTATGGTCATGAATAAAATCTCTTCTTCTAAATCACTGACTCCACTATCTTTGATTGAGCTAGGATCTTTAGAATACAAACTCTTCTTCCTGAATCCCTTCTTGAATTTTCCTTTGAAATTATTCTTGTAGGTAGACTTTCCTTCTTCATTGTCACCATTACCCTTATCTAGGCACTTAGCTACAAAATGTCTAATCTTTCCAAAATTAAAACATTTAAAAGGAATTTTCTTTGATATTTACCTGTGCCCTTTTTCGGCTTGTGAATGAATAGAGTTCCATTATCATCTTCATCATCACTAGAATTGTCACCTAATTCTTGAATTTAAGCCTTCTATATTTTTTATGTCTTGAAAGAAGAGTTTATCTTTGATGGTTTCTATAGTTCATTCTACATCTCATATGATGTAAAAATATCATGTAGCTCATCCATCTTTATCTTGGCTAAATTCTTCATCTCTTTAATTGCCAAAACTTTTGCATCATATCTAAATGGTAGAGATCTCAAAAAATTTATACCATGATTGATTATTATAATTTTTCTCCATGACCTTGAATCTGATTCACTATTTGATCAACCCACAAAAATTAACTTGCTATATTTTCTTCCTCTTCCATCTTCAAACTCTCAAACTATCTTCTAAAAGTTTGAAGCTTAGCTTGCTGAACCTTTCCATCACCTTTGTAAATATTCTCAAGCTTTACCCAAGTTTCATGATAAAATTTACATTACATAACTTTAACAAATTTGGATTCACATAAAACAAATAAAATAGCATTTAAAGCTTTCGCATTATTTTCTCTTGTCTTCTTTTCTACCAGAGTAGTTACAAGTGTCTATGGCTTTTCATATTCCTCCACCATTACTTACAAAATATTGAATCCAAGGGCCATCAAATAAGTCCTCATCCTTATGCTCCAAAATTCATAATTTATTCCATCAAAAAAAGGTGATTTATTTTTATTAAAACCTTCATGTGATCCACCCATCATGCTTTCCTTGATCTACCTTCAAGCTGTTAAACTCTTTCTAAAAGAACCTACTTTGATACCAATTATTAAGCATGAAGTATAATAAGAGGGGGGATGAATTAATATGTTATATATCTTTTACTTAATCTGATTTATTTTCTTTAATCCACTTAATCACACATTCAAGATATGTAATAAAACTGAAACAATAACATGCACCACACAAGAGAGAGAGACACCAAATTTTTAAGTGGAAACATAAAGTGGGAAAAACCATGAAGAACAATCTCAAGTATATGAATGAGTACCAACTCAAATTACAAAGTTTGCAATCACCAACGTGTAGAAGCACCAACTCCTTTCCCAAACACCAACATAAAAACTGTTTGTGAGCACCAATCCATAAGAGCACCAACCCCTCTTATGTATAAAACACAACTATCTCTCAATTTTGCTTACTTGACAAATGATATAACTCTACAATATCTCTTGATTTTATCTCCTCTTTTCTTAAATAAAACAATTACAAAACCATGCACTCTCTTGCATATTAAAAATGGCTTCTCAAGTGTTTATTTATAGATTTCCAAATGACCTTTGGCATTCATATTTTATGACCCTTCAATCCTCATGGAAAATGGCATGAAACTTATATGACCCTTTGTTTCCTTGAATTTTAGAAGTCACATGGTGACCCTTCATAAGAAAATGCATCCTTTCCTCTTTTGTCTTTATCTTGGTGACTTTTTGTATTCCTCAAAGTGTCCCTTCATGGAAAATGTGTCATACCCTTTTTTATCTTCACTTAGTGACTCTTAGAATTCCTCAAGATGACTCTTCATGGAGAAATGCATCCCATTCATCTTTTGTCTTTACCCCATGACTCTTTGGCTTCTCCATGGGCCCTCTTTTGACTTTTATGCAACAAAAAATATATTCATCACCAAGATATTAACATTCAAAACATCATTAAATGCTATGGGGCCTTTATCACCAATAACGATAGACCTTTGACATCAATGACAATATTTCCAACATTTATGTGGTTGAGTTAGTTTTGAGTCATTTAATGGGTTATTTTTTCCTCTCAAGTTGGTGTTTGTTAAAGCCTAGCTGACTTGGTGCTTAGTTAGTTAGGGTTGGTTCTTTGTGTGAAGTTGTTGATTCACTAAATTTGGTGTTTTTATTATATGAATTTATTACATTTCCATATATCAATGGGTTTTCTATCCCTTTATGGTTTCCCCCATATGTGATGTGTTCATGTGTTTCATGCTTATGTGGAGAGGTGTTTATGGTTGCTCGATATATTTTCTTGATTGAATGGTTAATGATTGTTTAAGTGATATTGATAAGAAAGTTATTGAACACTAATTCACCCCATTAATCATTTTTCTTCTAGAATTTGGTATCATAGTTTGGTCCTTTGAAGTAGGTCTAAAATCCTAAAGGAGATCACATTAGCAAGGATGACTAGTCAATAAGCTCAAGGTAATTTCTCCACTAGTAAGGATACATTTTATTCAATGGATCTAATTATGATATTTAGAAAATTAGGATGAAGATATATTTTATGTCTCAAGGTCATGATATTTGGTATTGAGTTATGGATGGTTATAGTGTTCTTCCTATTCCACTAATTGATGCAACAAGTAATAAGGCTAGTGAAAACAACTCCAAGCCAATGAATGCCATTCTTTATGGCCTACCAAAGGTAGAGCTTATGAAGGTGATGAACTATGTATCAACCAAGATATATGGAATAAATTGAATATTATCTATGAAGGTGTAGATGGCTAAGTTGTAGACCCATTGGAGATAGTTTGAAAGTTTGAATATCAATGAAGATGAAAAAATTACATCCTACACATTAAAATTTAGTGAATTTATCAATGTCATTAGAGGATTAGGAGAAGTGAAAGAATATAAAATTGTTAAAAAGGTATTGAGATCACTAACTACTATGTTTTTTTTAAGGTTTTTATAATATAAGAGATGCAAGACTTAGATAAGATAGAAATGGATGGGTTTCATGGCATCTTGACTACTGATGAGATGAGAACAAATGAAGGATGACCTTTTAAGAAGGAATCAGTATTCAAAGTTGAGAATAATTTAGAAATTAATAAGGCCAAGGATGAGGTATGTTTAGATGTTGATGATGTTGAACTAAGAACCATTTTTTCTAGGAAGCTGAGGTTTGGATCTAGTAAGTACAAGGTTAAGTTACCCTTCAAATGTTTTAACTATGGTAAGATTGGTCAGTTTACATCTAAGTATCCTAACAAGGATAATAATGAACATAGTGAAGAACATGGTGAACATCATGTAGATGATAAGAAGGTATATAAGCTTGATAAAAAAAGGAGTTCAAGAAGTATTAAGGTAGGAAAGGAACATTCAAGAATAAGATAAGATTATATACCAAAGAAGATGACTCATCTGATGTAAGTGACACAAGCACATTTGATTGTGATGATGGTAGTAATAAACCTAAACATGACAATAATAAAACCTTATTCATGGTCATATAATCAAACAATTAGGGTTTCTCAAATGGGAAATGCCTTATTTTTGATGTATAAATAGATGAATAGTAAGTTAAAGTGAACCCTAAGGTAGAATTGGTGAGTGTTCTAGAGTAGTTGAAGTTCTAAAGAAGAACGAATAAAAAACTAAGATCATTAGTTAAGGACTATGAGGAGCATATTGAATTGTTTGAGAAGATTTTGAGTAACACTCCCAAGGAGTATGATGACATGATCAATCAAATTAAAGCATAAATGGAGATAGTCATTACTAGCTTAAAATATAAAGAGGAAGAGTGCACTAGGTATGAAACTGAAGTGGATTCCTTGAAATTTGAGTTATATCAAACATCTAATAAGGTGAATACCTTTGATATGTTTTAAAAGAGAACTGAGGCTCTATATGACATTATGAGTAGTCAAAATTTTTCAAGTGATAAGATAGGTCTTGGTTTCAAAGAAAATCAAAAGTTGATATCTCAAGTCAAGGAGATGGCTATTGAATACAAGGTCAACATGAAAAGACCTATCAAATATCGTAATGCTATTTTATATTATAGTTCATTTAGAATTTACTATTTTTTATGTAGTTATTTTGGTCATAGAGCAAGAGAGTGTATATGATCATCCAAGAATGAATACTCATGGGACTATGAAAGGAGTCATAGTTTACATCAATCAAGAGGTAAGTATGAGGTTGTTTGATATAGTTTTCATAATATGGGACACATTTCAAGATTCTATCCTAATAGAGATATAAGGTCATCAAGTAAAAGAAAGAGGTTTGAATCCCCTATAGTGAAAGAGAGAAGGAAAATGCATGTGTGGAAACCTAATACAGTAAATATTAGTCATGAGAAGTCTATAAGATCAATTATAGTGTTTGTTATGGTAGACCATACTTTAGATAAGAAATAAAGTCAGGAATGTCTATTGTTAGCTCATATTAATGATCAAATGTTTGATGAAGAGGTCAATACTATAGCACCAATCAATCCTAAAAGTATACTAAAGAATATTCAATCTTGTGAGAACATGGATATCTGGGAATCTCCTGAGTTTGTGTTATTTTAGTGCCCTATGTAAAGGGGTAACTCTACTAGGCTTTATAGAGAGGATATTTAGTTAGAAAAATCATGATGGATGTATGGCTTTAGGGGGAGTTATTTAGGTTTTTCATAAGATCCAAGTGAAGTTTATGACAATAATATGACGGCCTAGTGTGTGATCAAATATTTGTAACATATCAGTCATGTAAAGCATAAGGTGAGTGGTCTTAAGATTTGAGTTTATTTAAAGGAGGTATGCATGGAGTAATGGGGAGAATGTTCCTTTAATGTTTTACACTCTATGTGTTGAGATCCTTTGCAAGAAGGTGTGGTTACAAATGATAGTTTGTGGAAGACCCTTTTTCATTAATGTTAATGGGGGAGAAAGTTCAAGAAATAATATTGACCAGACTAAAGGAGATGAGAGTGATCATATTGAAGAATGATTTTCCATCAATGATTAAGAATTTTTTTCTTTGATGTCAAGGTTGATGTTGTTTTATGTCAAGGTGAATTTGATGAAGATTCCTTGTGAGTGTTCTTTAAGATATGTGCTTGAGTTGACAAGGAAGCCATATGACAATAGATAATTTGAAGGTAACCTAATGTTTTATTACTAGTTATTTTCAATGTTACTATAGTGTTGTAAGATTTATGTTTGATGAATGTTCTTTATTGATAGTGTCATTTAGTTATGCATGTTTTTTATAATAATCTTGGATTACAAGGTGTCTTGAGAAGCCTAGTCATAACAAGCATAGTCATATCATGAGCATGTGCATGGTGAGAATGAAGATGCATGTACTAAGGTATGTTATTATTTTAGGACAATGAAATTCATATCAGAAAGGTGTAAAATCATGAATGATTGTTTCAAGGTCAGTTGTAAAGTTTTGAGTGTTTGGGAAGCCTAGTCATGGCACTAGTCATGATATGTAAAATCCTTATGAGAAGGTAAGAGTATTTAACCTAATGAGATGGATGCACATAGACATAAGAGGATGTATAATTCATGACTCAATATATTTTCAAGGTGAGCCTACAAGGGTAAAACCTTAAGTCCAAGTCTGCAACTAGACTAGTTATAAACCTTGCTTGACCTAATAAGGTGTTATCAAGGCCAATGAAGGATGTAAGTATTGTTCTATTATGAGATAGGTTTATTTATTTTTTTAATAATGTGTATATCACATTTAAAGAGTCATGAAGGCTAGTTTCATAACCTAATATGGTTTGTAGGTCAAGGTCTGAGCAAATAGAGAGAGATAGTATGGCCCAATGGGGTATTAGGATAATTTTCCAAGGAAAGTGTGAATATGTGATCATGTAAATAGTTATTATATGATGTTTCAAGAATTTTCACAAAGTTTTAGGTCATGGTTTGCAATAAAAGGCATGAAAAGTGTTTTTAAGGTCTTTTTAGTACACAAAATGAAGGATTATCAACTTGAGAAAGATTTTCAAGTCTTCATTGGAATTTTTAACCTCTACATGGGATCCTAAGATATTGCTAGTATATTTATAATGGTCCTAGATAAAATTTCCAAGAATTATTTTTTAAAATGAGGGGCTAAACTTTATGATGGATTGTTAACAATGGCAGATGGTTTAAACCCTCAAAGAACCCTAATAGTGACCCAATATGAAAGAGGTTGTTCTAAGTGATCAGAATCGATTGGTATGTATATTTAAGTGATTATATTTTATATCCAACTCTCATAGGTATTTTTAGGTGTGATGTCTTGTCATGTGTGTGAGTAGACCCTATAGTAAAATGCTAGTTCCTTAGAGATTTATTGTATTAGTCAGAGTTGACCAAGTCAAAGTTTCTAAATGGATGGAGGAAAAAGTTTAATAATTGTAGTTTGTGTCTATTGTGGTTTATAGAGTTTATACTCTTGAATTGTGTTAAACTAGTCATCAAATATAGCCTATCACTAACAAGCCTAATGGTGAAAACAATGAGAAACCCAGACAATAGTGAGAAGATGTTTAGGAATGTGTTATCATAGAATAGGGATGGAAAAAATTTCATGGAGACATTTTTTAATAATTTTAATTCATTTTAATTTTGGATAGAATATTTGGAGGTTAGTGGATATGATGGAAATGTTGCTCATAAGTTGACTTGTCTAGTTGAGATGAGATAATGAGATATAAAGACTTTGAGATTGGTCTACAAGACCAATATTTCTATTTAAACATATTATCCTTATTTATTAAAATTTTATAATTATATAATAATATAATAAATATTCTCTTTAAATGGTCATACAAGTGATTGAATGTCATTTTCACCATGACTATGCTTCAAGGCAAACTCACAGTTCTAGGTATGCAAGTTGTTGTGATGAGTTTGAGACTCTATGCCCTGAGTTAAAGCATATAATGTACATGGTATTTATATTTGGTAATTTTATGTCCTATACATTATTTCTATCAGTTTTTTTACTCATTTAAAGTAGTGAAAATTTTGAAGCCAAAATGGCTTGACTAGTTGAGTGAGGTATGTGAGAAAGAAGGTCAACAAATTGGTCTACAACACTAATAATTGCCATTAGATATTATGATATTTTTGTTTTAGGTTGTTATGAGTATGTTTTAATATCATGTTAACTCATTTTAATCCTTTTATTATTTTATTTAAAGTGTCATAATTTCAAGTTTCCATGATTGTGTTTTGAGGCTAGTTAGTAGTTCAAAGTGAGCATCTTGTAGAGAAGAGTTTGAGACTATATACCCTTATTTGAAGTATATAATTAAGTTTTTATGACCCTAAGGTCATGATATTTATAAATATTTGATTTATTTACATGTTATTTTGGATAATTATTTTTTTTATCTTTATTAGTTCAAGACAGACTTTCTTAGTATGCATAGGCCTAATTATGAACAATATTAATGGTGTGATTCAAGTGGTGGTTTGAGATAAAATGTGTTATGGATAATACATGAGCTTTAAAAATGTCTATTTAATTTTTTTATTCTATTTTATATTTGTGTGTTGAGTTTTAAATTATTCCAAGGAAGGAAAATTGTAATGCATCCTAAAATATACCTAATGGGATTAGGTCTCCATGAGACCTAAAGATGCAATGAGCCCTAATTTAGGTATGTAAAACCTAAAGAGAATAAAATAAAATTTGATTCATGTTTATTATATTTCATAATATCTATTCCATGGATTACCTAAGAGGGTAAGAATGTTTGGTTGACCATGAAGGATATGAACAAAAGACTTGCATAAATACATGGCAATTTTAGGCCTATATGTGTAAGAAGAACAAGCGAGGAAAATAACATATTGAAAAGAATGATAAGGTATTGAAAAATATTATAGGATTATTGAGTATATATGATTAATATTTGATAGATATTTTTTTGTATAAGGATCAAGGTCATATGATCTAATTAGTCTTGAAGAGACTTAGATGAGAAAAGAAGCCTAGAAGTTAGTTTGAGAGGGGTATAGTAGTGAGAAGAGAAAAATAATGTGTCGATAATAATTTGGTTGAGAAACAAGGTTTAGTTGATGTTATCAAAGCATTCAAGTGGCTGAGTTGGTGATCATTCATTTAGGGGGTTGGTGCTTCCTAGAAAGTTGTGCTTGTTAAATCCTAGTTGAGTTGGTGTTTAGCTAGTTAGGGTTGGTAATCCATGTGGAGTTGGTTCTTCACTAAATTTGGTGTTTTTATTATAGTACTATATTCCATTTGAATATATCATTGGGTTTTTTTACCTTGCATTTTTTCCATATATGCGATTTATTCATGTGTTTAATTCTTTGTGGATAGGTGCTTATGCTTGTGAGCTATATGTGCTTGATTGAATATTTTGTGATTGTTTAAGTGAAATTGATAAGAATTTTTTTGAAGATTGATTCACCCCCATCTCAATAATTTTTATTCCAACAAGTAATCTTGAAAGCCTTATGTATGTAGTAGTGGATCTAAATCCTTACGAATTTAGGGGTGAAATTTAGATCTCCTCTACCTAATTCATTAATTAGAGTATGATTTATATCCAATGGAATCATGTAAAAAAATATGAATTGAATGGAAGACATAGTTGGTGTTCAGAAAAGGCATGTAATTTTAGAATATGAAGTTTATGTAAATAATATGTTATCCTATTTTAAACCTAAAATAGGTTGCTTTAGTTAGAAAAAGGGGGTTTAGCTATAGGTTAGTGTATTTATTAATATCCTAATGAAGAATAAATAATTTTATATATACATGGCACCTGAAGAGGTTTCACATGGATAATTGATATATTTAGAGGTGCATATGGTCAGCTACCAAAATTAAAAAATAATAGTTGACCTTGGAGTAATAGTTGGCATATTACACACTAGTCAAGATGGAAATTTTATCCATAAAAGCCTCTTTATCATAATTAAAATTTTCAAGATTGATATATGTTTTTGTAATCTCCTTCACATGGAACCTCATAACTAAACTAGAAGTTTGTATCTAATTAAAGCATGAAGTTAAATCTCTACTCTCATATTCGGTCAACACTAAAAATACACATTTACAAGAGTGATGGAAAAAATATAACTTATAAATTTGAAAAATAGTTATAAAAAGGTCATGCCACATTCCACTCTTATTTCCTTCATTTATCCATCATAATTATTGACATAAGAAACCATGATCTCCTAACAAGGATGAAAAATGGGAATCATCAACTACCCTAGAATGCATGCCCAAATTTGACTTCCAAATGCACTATAAGGTTTCTCTATGAAAATCCAAAGTGATGTTGATATAAGGTTATTAGTGGATCCTATTATCAATCTCATGTCAAAAAACTTATCATCCAATTCGACAATGGGACTTTTGTTTCGACTAATAATTGTGCAAATGTCTAGTAGAGGAATCATTTTAAAAGGTAGAACATCCTTAACTAGAATTTATTAAGATTCCTCAATTTTAGAAACAAAATAGTTGTGGAATAAATAATTTTAGTGCTACCTAAGAATTTTATTTTAATTTGGATTTAATTTTATAAGTTAGGTTAATGTGGTTACATTTTTGTCCTATTTGTTTTTTATAAATAATGTTAAGTATCCCCATAATTGATGTTTAACTCTATATCAACATTTTTCATCAATAAATTAACTTATCACATTAAATACTAGTTAAACATATGTTTTACTATGTATTATGGTGTCTCGTTTTGTAATTCATTTTTAATAATATGGAGCACAGGTCATAGTGACACTTTTATTTGTGAATAAATAAAAATAGATATCATTTAAAAATTTTAAACATTTTGGATAAATTACCAGACATGTGCCCACATTTTTTAATTGTTATGATGTGTGTTATATATTCTTATAATTCATGGTCCCCATAAAATATGTGATGTGGCTAATTACTAAGCCTTTAGTGTTTTCAAATATTTCTACATGTTGTGTGGCTTCCACATTATGAAATTTATGCTAAAATACATGTTAGATATACTAATTAAAACACACTAATGACACAATATCTCCCTTAGCCCATCCTTGTTGGAATAATAATGATGCACTACCACTTATTTAATCCATTTTACTATTTTAACATTTTTAACACATTTGAGGGGCTACTTTATTTGAGATCCTCATTTAAAGGTTCAAGACCTAACCCAATGCTCTATATAGATTTTTTTAACTTCCAATGACTTCCCACCTCAAATTTTATATGAAAATATGGGAAAAAGGATAAATATACTTGGATTGAGACGTATATACAAATATATAAAAAAAGACCAACATAGAAAAATAAGGGAAATGAAAATAACACAAGGTGTTGCATAATATAAACATATTTACTTGGTGTGCTAGTGTTACTTTAGAGGGACACAACTTAAAATATATGTAATAACTCAAGTGTTAAGATATTATTGATAGAGATTTAATAACTCAAAATAATTATTCCCTTTATGGTGTGTCTAGGTGCGCATAAATTATAAAACATAAGTCTAATATTTAAAGAGAATAACTATAGAGAAAAAAAAAGATAAATTAATTTATTAGTTTTCATTATAAATGATAGATAAGATATTTTTTCATGTAAAGACACAACTAAATGATATATTCCTTAAGCAATACTAACATATTTTATTAAGAAATAATAATCTTATACTTAACGAAATGTTTTATTTTTTAGAAGTTTCAAACCTGTTATTTCTATTAATTTTTCAATTGAGATGAAATCGGTAAAAAATCATACCATATTATTACCTTACATATATGAAACATATAGGGGTGACATATAACTATTATTTCACACTTCATAAACAAAAATAAAAATACACCTATAAAATTTTATGGAAATTTAAACAATGAAAAAATGCAATTTTTTGGCCTTTAAATGATCTTGTGCCCCTTAAAATGTGTGTAAAATGATGATAAGTGTATAGAGTATATTATGATTGCATTAATATATCAAGGATATTAGTAGAAAAGGGCTCAAACAGAATCATAGGACATAATTTATGCCTTGTACAAGATAGCCTTCCCTGTCATCTTCCTCTAATTGAATGCAAATTAGATCTTATAGGTTGATCCAATAAAACTTATTCCATTTATCCCTAAATAAATTATTTTTTTCCCTTTTTTATATCCATATGTATTACAATTTTTGAAATCCTTCCAACTATATCAAACACTTGTAACTACCTTTCCTAGTTTTCATGGTTTTCTTATCTAAAAACTTGTGTTATCTTCTCTATATTATTATTTCACACTTGTTGACTCTAATTCACTAATTATTACTCAGTACCTTCATTATATTATTCATGATATGTATATATATTATTAATATTAAACATTATAAAAATATCAAAACTATGTGGCAATTTTAGATCATTAGCATTACCATTTATTTTCACTAGATTTTGGCATGGGTTGAGCCTTCTGGTCACATATTCCATTGCCTTATAATTTACATTAATTTCCTCTATAATTAACCTTATTTAATATTACACCTAATATATGTTCTCTACAAATACTTTTACGTTATCACTTACATGTTTTGTAATTGATATATGCACCAATGTAACAAACCTAATATTTATTCCATAAAATTATTTAAAATGGAAACATGCATGTCGACCCATTCACATAACTATTATATGAATTTTTTTCATGAGGTAATGTCAATTCCCATTACTTATACCTCTCTCAAAAAATTCATCTTAGTATGTTCCAAAAATCCTATCTATGACCTCCTTCTTCCCATCGATTTGTGGGTGTTATTGACAACTAAATTATAATTTATTTCTCAAATTATTCCACAGGGTTCTCAAAAAATGACTCAAATTTTTAATATGCCTTTATATGGCCTTTGGGACACCATGAAAAATCAAAATATATTTTAAGAAAAAGTTTAAAACACAAGTTTGCTACTCTAGTGGCATCATTTTTATTATTTCATTCAATAAAATGGAACATTTTAGATAACCTATATATAAAAAAAAAAAATTGAGTCATTATATCACTGTGTGTTATACAAGCCTAAAATAAAATTCATTATTAAATACATATGTAATATTTTTGGAATTGGTAATGACATGTGAAGTCCTGTGATTCATGAATAGCCTTTATCCAATTGACATATATTGCATCTTGATACATACCTTACTAAATATTGCTTATTTTTCAACCAAAACTACTTATCTTCCACCAGAGTTATAGTCATTTTTTTACCAAAATGTCCTCACAAATTGCCACTTTGAAGTTCTCTCACAATGATGTCTCCCATAAACCCAATTAGGATATATATTTTATTTAGATTAAATAGATAACCATATTAAATGAGATAATCATCATAAATAGAATCTATCTCACCTACTTGTGATTTATTTCATTGTTCTAAAACCTCTAAAAAATATGAATTATATTATATAATTCCTTAATAATCTCAAATCCAACTAGTTCCCTCACCATAATGATTAAAAATTCCATAAACATGCTTAAGGAATCAATAACTTAAATCTAATTTCCTAAAATATGCTTTAAAAAAGTATATGACGAGCCTAAGAATCAACCCAAATTAATCCTTCAAACTTCCCTTTTTGAATTTTCATAGCCAATGCATTTGTATATCAATGTTTTCTTATTAGTCCTCTTCCCCCAAATTGAACTCAATGAATATGTTGCATATATGCTTATTATTTTAACTATTAATTTATGAATCAAATATTTTCATCATCATTATTATTATTATTGGTTTTTTCACTAATTTGGTAAATTTAGAAATTAAGGAAACTTTAAGCAAATAGTCTCATGCAAGAACTAGGATAGTTACCCACAATAATGATTGAAACATTTAAGTCACTTCTAATAACTGGGAAACTAAACCATAATAATAGCTAGAGCATTTGAGTCACCCATATAAAAAACTATATATACTTGTTTGGAACTATGATAGTTATTTAGTGGTTTTGGAAAAAACCATGGTTTGAGGAGTGTGATATTTCCTCATTTTAGGTAAAAGAAAGAGTCAAATTTAGACTATCTAATCATTATACCTTCTCCACTAGATTGTTCCTCCTAAGTAGTTTAAATGATGAATATTCTATTTTATCATATTTCCTATTTATTAGTATTTATAAATGTTAGTTTAGACATTTTGTTGTAACAAATTATATGGAAAACATCTAAATAAATCCTTCCTTCTCTATTTTAAGATAAAATCATCAAGACACAAGTTAAGAGGGGATATATAAAGGATTTATAAAATATAAGGCTAGTGATATATATCATTGTTATGTTATTAATGTAATATTGATGTCATGATATTTTCAATGGTACAAGTTTGTTCATGCAATAAAATTGGTTTGAAGTAACTAAATTGCAATGCAGTAAGGGATTTTAATTCAAATCCAACTGAGATATGGTCTACTCATGATAAATTATGGTGAAAATCCCATCTATTAATTTATTTTTATTCTAAATTATGAGTATATATTTTACCTTTTTACAAGATAGTTATAGTGTATGTCTTTTCCTTTCATGTTTAGATTTTTACATAAGCATATATAATTTTTTAGTTTTAATTCAAAAAGTGTGGGAAGATTCTCAGATATTTATACATTTATTTCATATAATCTAGTTTCCTAAAATTTACTTTCATGTCATTTAATTTTTGCAAGTGTGTTTCCCTATTGATAAATTTTAGTACAACCCTCAAAATTGATTAGTGTTACAAATGGAGTGTCGATGTCTTGAAAAATACATGAATTAATGTTGACAACTAGTGAATTAACATAATTAATTAGTATAAAGGTTGCCCCTATGTTTATTTATTGGGTTGTTTATGAGTTCCTGATCCCTCAACTAATTTTAATGGTTTGATTTAACTCATCATTTTGGCACTATTGTTGGGGGATATGTGTCACATATTATGATCTTAGAAGGTTGGGATAGATTTCCTTCATTATAGATTTATTTACAACTTTTTATATTAATTTCCTATATTTTTAAATTAATTTATTTATTTTTAGGTCAAAATTTATTACTTTATAGCTAAAATTTTAAATTATGCAATTATATTAAGAAAATATAAAAATATTTACATTTTAAAACTAACCATCTATAAGACACAGTAGAAATAATAAAAATGAAGATTGGCTATGTGTATATAGTTTGATATGGATCACATAGGTAAATTATTGCCTAATAGATTTATTTTTATACATAATAAGAATTTAATGTACCACCTACAACAGTTATTAATTAAAAAAATATATCCATAGTCAATCCAATGTCTATCACCTGAAGTTTTATTAGAAGTGATAGCAGTCAAGGAGTTATTTACTAAATTAGTAGATCAATATAAGGACAAGGGAAAAAAATATATTCATGATCCTAAAAAATATATCTTATCACCATTTCAAAGAATGTCAATTTATTCATCTTATACATATGAATCCAATATTCAACATGTTGTACCCAACATACCCCCATTATTTTTTTAGAATAGGGACCCACTATATTTATGAAAAGGCCCAAACCTATCTTGAAAATCTTCTTCCAACAAAACTTTATATGTTGCACCTAACGTCATTATTTGATAAATGTAAATGAACATATTTTACGTATTTGGAATACTCTTTGAAATTATTACATATGCACAAGTTTCTGAGAGATGCATAATTTTCAATGTCCCAAGATTTATAGAATTAACTCTTTATAACTTTAGTTTGAAATCCTATATTTGGAAATATTCATCATTTATCACATGTATGAACCTTTTCACAAAGTCTTATTTGAAAATTTGTTTAGAACTTTGTTCATAGGCTGGACCCTTAGAACTTTATTCAAGTTTGGCATTGAATCTTCAGATAAAATGTTTAGAATTCATGTTTTTAGGATTTTTTTCTTTAGGTTTTTTTTACATTTTAGATAAAATGTCCATATTTTATCTTTGGCATCCATATCATTGGCACTTATTTTTGTTATGAATTTTACATACTAGTAATTTTGGCCTTCAACAAAATTATTCAAAGAAAATGTTCAGCATTTTGGTCTTTAGTAATTTGGTATTCTACAAAATTACTTAGAGGAATTTGTCTTTGGTAAAAGTATTTGGATAAATTATTCATATTATTTTGGTCTTCATCAGAACTACTTTGTAAAAGTGTTCGAGACGTTTTTTCAAAAGATTTGTTCACTTTACAAACACTATTTTAATGCAACATCTTACTTTTGACTACCAAGACCATCTATGTCATAGCTAGATGGAAGTGAAAAGAGTGATAGAATGACACTTGGTAATAGGAAACAACATGGCATTCATTTTTAACATCTATAGTGCATACATTACATACTTGTTGTTCGTGCATTTATTTGTTTTATTTCATTTACTTGTATTTATTATTTTGGTGCACTAATTACTTATTGTAATTAGTTTATTATTTTTATTAATAATTTGTAGTAGATAGGTAAGCTTGCTTAGCTAGTAGTTAACTTAGACACTTATCTTGTTATAGTAGATTTCCACTCCACTATTCAGGGTAAGATAGGATAAGATTATTTAACTAATATTCAACTTGAGTTGATCAATTACACAAGTTGGAAACCTATATTATTAGTGTGGAGTTGCACTCCACTATTCATGTAGATAGATATCAATTGAATTACACATGTTGTGTGAGTTTTTTGATCTTTATCATGCACGCCTTTCTCTATATAAGCAATGGATATTTATGTATTCCATATCAGATTAATATTGAATTGTCAAAGTAATTCATCATATTTGAGTCATTTATTCATTTCTCTTATTATCTTAGATATACATTTATTTTTTATTACTATTACTAATTTATCTCTTATTTATGCTTTCTATTAGATTCATTAGATCCTGTAGCTAATTCTAACATGTTACCAAAGCTATCTTGAATCTATAGATTTCTAAATATTTAAGAGAAAAATATCTAGATATAGGATCATTTTTTTTATTTTGTATATAGATACAAATTGGAGCTTTGTGGATAATTTTTAAGCTCACCATTGAGTTTAGAGTGCTCAATATAGTCAAAATCATCTACAATTTTATCCAAATTGGGCACAAGAGGTGAAATTGGCAAGGGTTTGATCTAGAAGCACCATGTCCAAATCTAGCAAGTACCTAAAAATTGAAGCATTTTTTAGCAAAACAAACCTCACAGTTGCATTTGAAAGATGTCAAAACCTATAGATCCATATAAAATTTGTCTAAGTTGGACACAGACACCTTGAAAGATTATTTTTTTGAATCCTAGGTACGGTCGTACGGACTGTACAGACTGTGCAACCCAAATTTTTTATTTTTTTATTTTTTGGCAAGGCTCACAGATTAGTAGGAAAATTTAAAAGGGCAAATTTAGGATCCCACCATTTGAATACTAGTACATATTTTTGAGCAATTTGTTGTTTTGAAATAGCTTAAAATTTTGTGCTCTTCAATGTTTTGCTTTTAGTTTTTTTCCAATTTTTTAAGATTTTTCTAAAATTCATATTTTTATATAGTAGCTCTTGTTCATCCTCATTATTACAAATTTAGAGGCTCATATATTTCAATAGGACCTCAAATTGAGGTCCCATATTTTTCTAAAGTTAATATTATTTTGAGCACAACACATTGCTATAGAAATTGTTTTAATAAAGTGCATATTTTTTGTGCATTTAGACTAGAGGGCCTAAATGGGCTTTTTATAAACTAGAAAAATTATAATCTAGCCTTATAATTTCACTAAATTATAAAGTGCCTGAAATAATTGTTGGGTGGGATAAAAATAAGTAATTTATGGGGGTTTTGTATTGTGTTCTATACTTTTATTTTTGCTTTGTGATAATTTATTTATAATTACATCATGCAAAATCCTAAGTTCCCACTATTAAAAACATACAACTATAATACATGGAAATAAAATGCTTGGAATGAATTAATGATGCTAGGATATACATTTTATATAACAACTCTTCTTACTCCACCTACTGATGCAAAAGAGTTACAACACTTTCTCTTTGAACTACTAAAGTAATTGGATGCATTCAACCTTACATGTCTTTAGATTTGAATTTCCATCTTGACAAATGTACAACTTCAAAAGAGGCTTGGGATAAATTAGCACTGTTGTTTGGAGAAATAAATTAGGTTCTTGGTTACCAAATTGACAATGAACTCATTAGTTTAGATCCTAAAAATTATGCTACAATATAAGATTATACCACTAAAGTCATGGATCTTAGAGCAAAACTTTCAGAATGTAAAATTGATAAAAAGGATATTCAATTGATTTTTAGTGCCTTACATAAATTAGGTCCTAAATATTCATCATTTGTCTCTATCTTTGAGACTCATCAGCTCACATTGGGCACATCTTATCAAATACCCACCTTTGAGGCAATCTCTAAGATTCTAATGTCTCAAGAAGAAAAATTAATATCTATGGGTCTAATCAAGTCATCCAAATATCAAGCTTTAGTTTCAAGTCAACCTCAGCATAAGCAAGTTTCAACAACATCAAATATAGGTTCAAGTAAAAAGAAGTAGAATAATCAGAATAAGTCACAGAAAGATAAGAATAAAGGCAAACAATCTTCCTCACAAAGAGATTATATATCCACCAATAAGAAATATGATTCACAAAAAAAGAATGGGACTCCTTGCCCTTATTACAAAAAGGGGTTTCATAGTAAACAATATTGTTGGAAGAAAGAGATTGATGAACTTAAGGGTCTTCTTAAAAATAATAACATCAATCAATCCTCTTCAAAGGATGCTTTCACTCCTTTAAATTCAAAGAAAATGAAAGATAAGGCACTAGTTTCACTAGCAAATTCTCCCAAGTCATGGGTCATTGACTTAGGTGCTTTGCACCATATGGGTCCTGATCAAGAATAATTTTCTAGATTAGAGCCAAGTTCCTTACCTCATATTTTCATAGGTAATTATTGTAAGCTAGATATTATAGGAAAAGGTATAGTTGATGTTAATAGTGGTGTATTTGAGGATGTCCTCTATGTGCTAGATTTATCAACTAACCTTCTTTCTATCTACCAAATCACTCACTTTGATAACGGTAGGAAAGTTGAGTTCACACTTGATTTTGTATCAATAAAAAAATTGGAGGATAATGCCTTAGTTATAGTGGGAAAAGTTGACAACAATACTCAGATTTATTCATTCTCCCACTTTGTGCCTTAGTCTTCCTCTATAGCTTTGCTCTCACACACTAATTTAGTGAGCAAGTTATGGCATGAGTGGTTTGGTCATCTAAACTACCACTATTTATAGCAACTTAGTTAGCAAAATATGGTTACAAGACTTCCACATATTTAGTTATTAGGGGGTGTATGGCATGGTTGTGCCTTAGGCAAACATCCAGAGGATAAGTTTGATAAAGGGAAGGCTTGGAGTGATACACAAGTCCTCAAACTTGTTCATAGTGATATATTAGGTCCATTACCTACTTTATATTTTTGTAAAAGATGCTATGTTCTCACATTTATTGATGACTATTCTAGATATACTTGGCTTTATTTTTTGTAACTTAAAAGTGAAGTATTTGATATATTTCTAGAGTTTAAAGCTCTATTAGAGAAATAATTTGGGAAGTATGTCAAGATTCTCCACAGATATAATGGGAGGTAATATGTGAACAACAAGTTTGAAAAATTCTATGATCTTAAAAGAATTGATCTTCAGCATTCAGTTGCAAACACACCTTAACAAAATGGTGTAGCAGAGAGAAAGAATAGATTATTTAAAGAGATGGCAAGTTGTACAATTCATGAAAAATCATTAGTACCTTAGTACTAGGTGGAAGTGATTAATTGTGATGCATATATACAAAATAGAGTTCCTCACAAAACTTTAAATGGGATAACACCTCTTGAAGCTTGGTGTAATAGGAAGCCATATGTGCATCATTTCAGAGTCTTTAGCAGTCTAACATGGGCTCACATGCCTTTAAACAATCATTATGTTCTAGAAAAACAAAGCTAAACTTGTATATTTGTGGGATATCCTAATGGTGCTAAGGGATATCAGCGTATTGATCCAAATTCAAATGAGATTATTTGTATTCTAACATTTCTCATTCTTCTTCCTTAAAAAAATTAGATAGCAATGATAATGATACTCATGCTTCATCTCCTCATAGGGATGATGAGGTAATACCTCTCTGACAAGGTTTATCAGGTGATGTTCCTCCTCCTCCATATCCTTTCCCATTGATGCCTTTATGGGATAGATAGACTTTGGTAGATGTAGACCCTCTTGTTAGGGATCTATTAGATAGAAGGATAACATAGTCATAGTATGATCTTCCACATTCCTACATTATCATAGCTTTTGATCCATATTTTGCTCAAGAATCCACAAGAACAATTGAGTGGGATTCAGTGATGGAAGAAGAGTATGACTCTTTGATTAGGAACAACACTTGGGGTCTTATTCCTCTTCCTAAGGGAAGAAAATTAGTATGATATAGGTAGATATATCAGACTAAGTTTTTAGTAGATGGAAATATTACTAAGATGAATTCTATTTAGTTGATACTAGCTATTGGTGCAGCTCATGGTTGGGTTGTACATCAAAAGGATGTGAATATCACATTTATTCATGGGGATCTTCATGAGGAGATTTATATGGATCAACCAAAAGGATGTGAAGTCTCTCTATGGTCTAAAACAATCCCCTGGGGCTTGGTATTCTAAGATGGACACATTTCTTCTCTTCGTTGGGTTCTCAAGATGTCACTCAAATCTAAATTTCTACATTCTACAATAGGAGGATTCACTATTGTACTTGGTGTTCTATGTTGATGATCTCATTATTAGAGGGAGCACAACATCCAACATTAGTAGTGTTAAGACTACACATCATGATAGGTTTTCTATGATGGACATGGGTTTATTGTATTATTTTCATGGGATTTAAATAACACAGTCTTCTTTCAATATTAAACTTTCATATCCCAAGTATTCCATGGACTTGTTAGCTCAATTTCACATCGCTGATTATAGGCATGCACTAACTCCTTTCTTATTTGGAGTTAGACTTGAGGTTCATTTTTCTACTCCCTTGGTTGATGCCACATTGTGTCACTACCTTGTAGGTAGCCTCATCTATTTGACTAATACAAAACCTAACATTTCATATGTAGTTGTCATGGTTTCACACTTTTTGTAGACACCACATGAGCTTCATTGGAGAGCCACCAAGCACATTTTGAGCTACATTTAGGTCACTATCAGATATGGGATTCACTATATTGTAGGTATAGGTTTAGACTTGGTGGGATACATAAATTCTAATTGGCTTGGCAATTTTGATGATCATAAGTCCACTTTTGGCTATAGCTTTTACTTCAGATCTAGCCCCATTTGTTAGCAAAGCAAGAAATAGAATACTATTTCTCTTTCATCTATATAGGCTAAGTATCATGGTGATATTAATGCCAATAATGAGGCTATTTAGATTTAGAATATTCTCATTGAGCTTGGCGTTCCATTTTAGAAGCCATCAGTCATCTACTATAATAACCAGTGCACTATCCAGATCTTGAAGAATCTAATTTGTCATCAAAAAACCAAACACATATATATCCATATGCACTTTATCAGGGAGTTGATTTAGGTGGAGATCATTGATCTTCAATATTATCCTATGGAGGAGTAGATTGTAGATATTTTCACCAAACCTTCAATGAGAGTATCTTCACTTATGATCTCTTTTGGGGGTGTAGGACATCAGTTCTTAAGTGGGGTCTCCTAGAGATTCATTCTGAGGATTTTTTTCCTTTAGGTTTTCTCCATTCCTCATCTATTTATATAGATTACATAATATTTCTACACATTACCAGGACTCTTATCTACATATCCATACCAAAGATTCGCTTATGGAGGGTGTTAGTGTATTTATTTTCTTGATTACATTTACTTCTATTTATTATTTAATATTTTGGTGAACTAATTACTTATTGTAATTAGTTTGTTAATAATTTTCACTAGATAGGTAAGCTTGTTTAGCTAGTAGTTAACTTAGACACTTATCTTATTACAATAGAGTTCCACTCCACTATTCAGGGTAAGATAGGATAAGATTATATAACTAATAGTCAACTTGTGTTGATCATTTACACAAGTTGGACACCTATCTTATTAGTGTGGAGTTGCACTTCACTATGCATGTAGATAGATATTAGTTAAACTACACATGTTGTGTGAGTTCCTTGATCTTTATCATGTACACCTTGCTCTATATAAATAATGGCTATTATGTATTCTATATTAGAATATTATTGAATTATTAGAGTCATTCATCATATTTTATTTATTTATTCATTTTGGTTATTATCTCAGATATATAGTTATTGTTTATTACTATTATTATTTTATCTCTTATTTATGCTTTCTATTAGATTCATTATATCCTGTAGCTAATTCTAACACTTGCCAAAGGAAGTGGAAATTTTTTAATCAAACAAGTAAACTAAGTTTATAGATGTTTGACATTAATGATGCAAAAAATAATAATTAAATGCCAAATATGTATTGATGAATTAGAATCAAACAATGTGCTTATTTATTGTAAACTAACTTCAAAAAACTTGACTCTTTGCCAACAATCCCTAACTACTTATGTTTTGATTGTATAATGCATCTAGGAGAGTCAAGAAACTAAATTAAAGAATCAAAACTTTGTCAGACTAGTCAAATATCCATGACATCCCCATCCAAGACATTATGAGGAGTCCTTGCCCCATACAAACTATCCATTAAGGATTCTATAGAGTACAAATACACTGTCTTTAATCTCGCAGTGTTTAACAATGAATAGCTAAATTAGTTAACATTGTGGAAAGTAATTCACTAAGTGGATGTGCACACTCACAAGGAGAATTTGACACTATCTCAAAGATAATTGGATACATACCTCCTCCCCTTTAAATTATAAGGATAGCATTTCATAATGGGAAATCCTAAGTTTATGATATGCATAGACATCCTATGAGACTTGTTATTCATTGGAAAAGTTATTAGGGTGAATTCTACCACCATTTAGAAGATAAAATTATCATAACATGCATATTATGGGATGCATTCCAAAGGTATTTATTCCTCCATATCACATATGCTACATACAACTCACACAAAATAGTTTCATGGAGAAATGAGAACTCAATAGACAAAGCATTGATCAAGTGGATGATTCTAACAGAAACTATCAATTTGAAGGAGAAGTAGCCAGTGCCTATAAATAGGTTCTATATTGGAATCCATAATGGTATGTACCTCATAAATTGGCTATGCAACTACCATAACATAGAATTCTTTCACCTTGAATAGTTTCCATTACTAGACTTGATAATGAAATCAGACTTAACATTTACTTTGGGTGAGAAAATTAGTGTTAAGATACAAAAACAAGTACTACAGAAGGATAAGATGCCTCAAGGGGGAAATTTATATATGATGTTTACCTTATATATATTGTGTTGCGCATAATTTATATGCATAATGGGTCACTCTAGATCCTAACTCTAGACTTCATTAAAAACCATATATGTGATTCCTATTATTTTATGCACATATATGCTTACATTAGGAATATCACTCACATTATGGAGGATGTATATCCAAAGGTGTAGATGGTCATTCATGAATCCCCACTACCTATGGTATCTAATAACATTATAGACACACTAGTGGCTAGAGGGGATTACTGGCTATATCCCAACTACATTATGATTATGGCAAAGGGTCATAGGGTTGTACCCCTACATCTACCTAAATATGTATAAAATAAAATAATAGAGCATGATATAGATTTATAGCTATGGTGAAAGATATATTAATATATTAATAAGAATAAGAGTGACTTACATGGCTCTCACCTCATGATTGGTGGAATGTGTTATGTAAATTGCAAACACTTTTACAAAGTTGGCAGATATAGGGAATGCTATTGACTAGTCACATTGCCACATAGGGACTGGGATCCTTATGGTAAAGTGCAAAAGCACATTCAAAGACTTGATATTCCATACCTACATCAGACTTATGACCATGATTTCCTATTTTTTAATGCCAAGAGTGGTTCCCACATCAAAGAGAGGGAATAAATAGTGGGATTAGGTGAGGAACTATTGAAAATCATTCAAGGGGAGCCTTATATTTCTATTGTAGATGTACACATTAGACTTGCACCTACAGAAAGATGGGTTTCCTCCAATTTTTGGGTCAACAAGATTTCTTAACCATTAATAGAGTAAGGTAGACCTTCATAGACATTTCCTGTGCCACTAAAATCTATAAAGAAAAACCATTGGGTGGTTGATATTTCACTTGGAGGAGCTCAAAATGATCCAATTTACCTTGAATCTTCAAACATAGAAGGTCTTGCATATCCTATTATCACATTAGCCGTAGATATTGTTACTATGGTTAGCTCAACCACACCAATATAGGAGGCCTCTTTCACAACCAAAAAAGTTACTATTTATTAGAAGAAGCTAATGGCTCACATCCCTCCAAAAAGGCCAACTATTAAAGCAATATCAATAAAATGACCATCAAGCAAGTAGCAAGTGAGTCTAAAAATGAGGATTAGCTAGAAAGAGATAATGTTTTCATCCTCCAAGACACCAAAGGTAAACCACCACTACATGGAAAACAATTAGGTGAGGGTTAGCTCCTCCAATTTCTACGTCTCATATTATGTATTTTGTTTCACCTTTATATGTTGGTTTGTTTGAGTCTATTTCTCTTAATCATAATGTTTCCCCTTCCCTTGTGGTACCTATATTATAGGTTGTTTCCTGTAAGCCTAGTGTCCAACCATCTTTAGTTATTCTAAAGGTACATAATGTTTCCTCTACACCTACTGCCTCCATTTCCACAACATTTCCTATTCCTCCAATTGTGTCTTATATTTACGTTAATATTATTTCCACTATGGCTACTTCTACCACTACCTTGACACCCCCAAAGTCTAAAAATAAGGTATAAAAAAACTAGGGAGCATTAGAAAGCCTATAACTACATGTATAGTATACTTAGTTAGGTTTTCTAGTGCATCCCTCTAGTTATTCTCAAGACACCATTATAATAACGTTGAAGAAGGTTGGAATGAAGAAATAAGTATATACAGTCCACCCATTGCCTTAATATGGTGGTGTGGACTAGTCTAAGATAATTTGGGATTCCCTTCTTGATCCATTGCTTGAAGAAGACTTGAATCATTCCTCAGGATATATGTTAGTTGAGACTACAACTTAGGACACTCAAGCAATGAACACAACCCAACCAATTAGCCCATAATGGGTAGTTGATTTGGAATCAAAAACTTCTCAAAGGTCAAATCTTACAATCATAGAGATATCTATAGTGAGATCCATATTTGATAAATCCACAAGAGTGTCCAAATGGTGAATAAAATAAAAATTGAAGATTAGGCTAGAAGGGGGTAATTTTTGAGGAAATACAAGAAGTTTTTACCTTGTCTAAGAGAAAGAACATGAAATTGGGGCAGTCCCCATATATTAAGGATTTAAAATCCTATTTTGAGACACACAAGAATTTTATTATTGAGTTCCATAAAATAATAAAGATATAAATAAAGTATATTGAGCAAGAGTTTGAAAAAGTTATGAAATAAAAACAAATAGTTCATGTTCCCATATAGATTGAAATGGATGTGTAGAGTGTAACATCAGGACTATACAATATTATTGAGGCCATTGATGAAAATGAGGGATGAATCAAATCTTTAGATTATTAAACTGGATAAATTACTTAATTATTTAAATAAAGATGAGAATAAGTTGAAGCTCCTTAGTATATATATAATAAATAAAGCATATGGCCACCTCAATTTGATAACACCATTAGATTCTTCAAATTCATTTAACCTAGTGGTCATTAGGACATAAGAAGTAAGGGAGTGAATTATAAAAGTTTAGACAATAATTCCCTAGTATTAAAAGCATGAGAGCCTCATTTTTTAGATTTTATAGGTATTCAAGATCTCATAAACAAGAGACTCTATGGGTAGGATAATAAGTTGAGTCAATTTTGACTAATTTATTCAAAAAGCCTCAACATTATTCAAGAAAAACCTATAGGGATTGGCATTCGAGGAGATTGAAGGTAAGTTTAATTTTTCATGGAAAAAAGTTACTGGAGTGGAAATATTCTAGATTAACTTTAGTAAGACTAAATCTAAACATGTATGGATGATAGAACAAATAAAAAGGGTACACAAACCCCCACTATTGAACATGGATATCCTTATGTGCTAATAGGATGTTGGAAATAATCATTTTCAAGAGTTAGAATCCAAGAAGAAAGATAATTCTTCATCTTTAATTTCATCTCAAGCTGCTACTTCCATGCTTACCACAACAACTAGCAATGCCTTTCAGTCACCCATCAAGATATAGTTAAAGGATAATTTTATATATATTCATGTATATAAGAATAATATTTGTAATTATATTTTACTTACACTCACTATATGAATGTAAATGTTTGCTTAAACTACTTATAAGCATGCACATATTGCATTGCATTATACAAGCTAACTTACTTTTGACATATTTGTAATTAATTGTAAGCATGCACACATGTAGTTTTGACACTAAAATTAGAATTAAATTTATAAATACTTGATATAACTACAAGTTTTCATAAATCTAGAGGATGAGGTGACCCCTCCCCAAGTCTATATATTCATGTAATCATGAATTCTAAAGGTTATGAATTTTTATCAAGATAGGAAGAGATAATTTTGATTGTCATATAATTGTGTGGATGTGTTTTTCTTCCATCTCTATGTAATTAAAGTTTTCACTTTATTAACTATTTTAATTCATTAGTTTGAAGTGTGCAAAATTTATGAATAATTTCCTTTGTTATCATTGATATATACTAATTTTAAATGTGAAAAATCTATTGAATAGTTAGTAAATATCATTGGATTTAAGAGATTGGTTGACCATCTTAATATCCTAAATTATGTAGTTTCCATTTGATATAGTTTTATATGCATATGCCATAGCTACCCTAGATACCTTCTTAGTCTAACTTGTAATATCCTAACCAAGAGTGTGAAATAACTAATCTAAAAGGAGAAACCTTTAGTTGAGACCCTTAAGTTTCCTATACCATTTTATATCCCAAACTGCCTAGCTCTATTTGTTTGTACATGTGTAGTAGTTATAAACATCAATCATTAGTTTTAGAAACACTTGTACACAATAGAACTAGTCAAGGAAGTGGTCTCTTGAAACCATAGAACCTTATTTTTTGATCTACCCTTACCTAATTTTAAATTTTATTTGACTAAGATATACCCACTATAGAATATATTCCATCCATCCTAATAACTTAGGCATTGATTTCATTACTTGGATTCATTTCACTACAATATCACTAAATTAAAAATGTGCATGCTTATCCTACTATTCCACCACCACATTATTTAACCAATACCTACAACTCATTCCTTGGAGAGAATTTTACCTTCATTGAGATACTAAAACATTTCAGGTTATCTCATTAAATATGGGGATATGCATAAGACCCACATTAATAGGAAAAAATTTGGTGATAGAATCAGGGCCACTTGTGTGCCTTCCCTAGTAAGAGGTTATCCCCTACATTTGTGGTTCCCTAGAGAAATATAAGATAGTTACAAGGTCTAGGGCCTAATACATCCTCTTGGTCTCCCCTTTTTTATCACATCAAAGGCCTACATCTGTATTGATTATCCCTAATATACCTTGGGCTTCTCTAATAATAAATACCAATCCTATAAATCCTCTTATGTCCCAACAACCTTAAT
The DNA here is from genome assembly GCA_037957365.1 of Torreya grandis. Taxonomy (NCBI): domain Eukaryota; kingdom Viridiplantae; phylum Streptophyta; class Pinopsida; order Cupressales; family Taxaceae; genus Torreya; species Torreya grandis. Next base: position 123,237 of record JARHVA010010393.1, on the reverse strand, counting down.
TATTTTGATATGATATTATCATCCTAGGGGATGTGCACAATTTACTAAGGAATCCAAAGAAGTATCTATCTTCGTTATCTCCCTTAAGAGGAAGAATTTTATATGAATGCATCAAGTATTTTAAGACTATTATGAGGTTAATTAATGTTATTGATGATGATGTTGCATGTATGATTTTACCATTTACCTTATAGAATGCTACCTATTGTTGGTACCTCAACCTTCAAGAGAACTTAGTTACTTATTGAATATATGTTAAATCACATTTATTGCCTAATTTAGATAAGTAACCACCCCTAGATTGGTGTATCAATGTTTCACTAGTATGAAGAGGTAGCCTAATGAGCCAATTTAGGATTTCAATGTAAGGTTTCAAAAGATGTACATTTCGTTGAGTTTAGAATATAGACCAAATGGAGAATTATTATTATATATGTACAAAAACACCTTGGATCAAATAAAGGTAGTATTAATATGAATATTTTCTGATACCACCACTATAGATTTAGCATATGAATAATCTATCGATATTAATAGATATTTAAATATTCAAGTACTAGGCACCCCCAATATTAATGTTGGTTTCCAAACCCTAAATCTAGTGCCTCATGTTAATCAAAATGTTCTTACATTCAACAAGAATAAATTATATGCACTACCTCCTTTGATACAAAAAGCACTCAATCAGAACTATGGTTATATGAATAGTCAAGTAGAGATGAATGATCATTAGTAAAATGGACATTCAATTCCATTTAATATTGTAGTTTCATAGGGTGTTGATTCCACCAAAGTAGAAATGGTTTCTATATAAATAATGGTCTAGAAGTTGAGAAATGACTTATTGAACATATAGAGGAAGATGGGTAATTCTACTACTAGAATAATAACCAAAATTATGGATTTCAAAAACATAATAGACCCTTTAATTGGTTTGCAAATAATACAAAACAATAATAACCCAAGAAATTATTATAAATTAACATAGTAGAAATAGTTCCACCCAACTAGTGTAGACTCCATAATACATCACATGGTGAATATAAATGTGTGGAATTATATGTAGTGTATGATATATTACAAAGGGAGATGGAAAGGCAAGATTTCATGAACAACCCACCACAGTTCCACCCAAAAGCTAGTTCTTTAAACATCACCATAGTATTTGAAACACATGAATCTTATTTCCTAGTGAAGATGATAATGAAATAGAAGATAACTCTAATGAAAGACATGACTTTTAGTAGTATTAAAAGAGAAATTAAAATTTAAAGAACAAGTAACCCTTCACAATGTCTAATCTTCCAAACAATAGCACTATTCCATCAAATCCAAGGGTTGACAATAATCAACCTCCCCCCTAAATGGATTGAACATCCCCAAAATGAGGAGGAAAAAAGAAAATGAGGATGTAATAATGTCAAAGACATGAATAAAATTAAATCAAATATCACTCATCATGAATTTTTTTAGATTATTTTACAAAAGGTGCTCTTATGGAGGTCCATTATAGGAAAGTCAACTAAAAAAAATAAAGGATGATCATACCAATTTCATATATAAGAACAAACTAGAAGTTCCTCTAATATTATTGACTATCAAACCATTTAGAAATAACATTCATAATTTTTTAATTAACTTTGGATCTTCAACCATGGTGATTCCCACTTCCATTTTCCAATATCTTAGATTGACTCTAAGCCCATCAAATATGATAGTTTCACATCTAGATAAGATAGTAGTACTTGTAGTAGGAGAACTAAATGATGTATGCATCTAAGTATCATGTGATCCATAAGAACAAATGATAATTGACATAATTTTAGTGGATATCTTGGAAGGATACAAAATCCTCCTCAACATAGATTAGTCCAAGATGTTGAATGGGTATGAAGCAACAATCTTTCCTCATATTTGGTTACCATTGAGACATGTTGTAAAGTAGATTCAAATTTATTGAGAACCAATAATGAAACACCCCATTATGACATAAAACACTAATAATGAAGAGGTAAACTAAAAATACCCTAACCTTGGCATTTATCACTTTAATACAAAGCATGAGGTGCAGGAACCAGAAGTCCAAGGACCTTCCCAATTATGGACTCTCCACCTCAATGGTGCAAGATCCAAGAAAGGATTAGGCATTGGTGTTGAATTATTGGATAGAAAAGGTGAGTAATACCTTAAAACATTAGTTTAATTTCACCAACAATAGATTATAATATGAGGTACTCTTTTTGGGATTACATTTTTCTCTCAAAAATAATGTTAAAAAAACCTCTAATCTATGGAGATTCAGAAGTGGTAGTCAATCAGGTCAAAAATAAATACCAGTGTAAGCTATCATACTTGAAGAGTTAAAAACATAGACCTTGTGATTTAATTGAGTTATTTGAGTCCTTAAATATAATGGTTTTTTATAGAGAATAAAATCAATCTTCTAACTCACTAGAAGTTACATATGCCAGCTTCGCACATCTGTGAGAATCCAAGGTATAGATATTCTCCATTAAACTAGTACATTGTCCATCTCTTCTTAATAACATGTAAAGTTTCCAAGTATTTGATGATGATAAACATATCATCTAGTTATTGAATAAATAAAGATAATTTGAGTCTCAAATCATTAATGAAAAAGAGATTAGTTACTTATTTGAAGAGGAATTAGGGGTAGAAGGAATCATTTAATTGAAATAAAACTTCCTTCCCTTATGAGTGGTTTCTATGAAAAGGACATTGACCTAGATCCTTAAGAAATGTAACAAAGGATACCAAAATTAAATGAATATAAGTTCTAAACGAAGAATGTATGACTTTAGTATGATCCATTCTATGTTAACATTGGTCTCAATTATACTCTAGAATAAAGGCAAAGGGTGAATAATTTACTCACCCAATGCAAGGATGTGATTGATTGGATATAGGATGACATGAAGGTTTTTAAAACAAGGGTCATCATCCATAAAATCCCATTGATGCTAGACCATAAACCATTTAGGCAAAGATAAAGGCCAATAAATCCTTTCCTAGAGCTTCTTATTTAGAAAAAGTGGAAAAGTTATTGAATGCAAAAATAGTTTTTCATATTAGACATTATATATGCGTAGCTAACTTAGTTCCATTCAATAAGAAAAATGGGTAAATTAGGCTCTATTTTGATTTATGAAATGTGAATAAATATTTTTGAGAAACACAAATATCATTTGCCTTCCTTGGGTGAAATCATCTATATAGTGAGTGGTTTGGGAATGATGTCCTTCTTGGATGGATTTTTAAGATAAAACTAGGTGTTAGTTGAGTTAAAGGACATAATGAAGACTACATTCACCAAAAAATAGAGTACTTGTGCATATAAAAAGAACATTTGTCCTAATTAACATAGGAACCACATTTTAGTGAGCCACACATCATGAATTCAAAGGTCTAAAAGGTAAATGTATAATAATTTACATGGATGACCTCACTATTTTCTCAAACACTAGAACTGATCATGTACGCCACCTATAATAAATATTTAAAATATGGAGAAGGTGTAACATCTCACTAAAATCCAAAAAGAGGATATTTAGTGTCACTGCAATAAATATATTTGGTCACATCATCAATAAATATGGAATTACAATTGACCTAGATAGAATTTAGGGGATATCAAAAATTGCATTTCCAAATAGTAAAGAAGAGTTCACATATTTCTTTGGGAAGATAAATTCTATGAGAAAGTTTATCTTATAACTTATAGAAATTGTTAGACCTTTGAATGTAGTGCACAAAAAACATACTAAAGTGGAATGGATAATAGAGGCTTGAATTTATTTTCAAGATATTAAAGATGGAATATCTTAGGATCCTATACTGATATGTCCAAACTTCACTAAATATTTCTTCTTGTATTCATTCACTTTAGAACATACCATTGCCACCATGCTCATCCAGAAGAAATTTTAAAGTGAACACCCTATTTCATTCATGAGAACAAATTTAAAGGAATCAAAACTTTGTTATTCCATGATAGATAATAAATATTTACCTTTTCAAAGAGGTAAATAATTTTTTACACTACATCTTGAGGAATAAGACCATCACCATTATTCCAAATCTTACTACAAATATCACTTTATGGAAAAAGGAATTGAGAGAACACAAAGGAAAATGGATGTTAAAATTATATAAGTTTAACATATAGATTCAGCCTATGAAGATTATTGGGGTTAGGGTATCATTTATTTTATGAATGATATTATCCTATACATCACCATTGGAGAGGTTTATGAATCCTAAGTATGTAAAGGAGATTGCTATATTGGTATTATTCAATACTTACTCACAAGTACCTATTCACCAAAACTCAATATAAAATAGAGAAGAGATTTAAGGCTAAAATATACTCATTATATGATCATAAAAGGGATTATCTATAAAATAAATTATGAAGGCATCTACCTCAAATGTGTATCATGAGAAGAAGCTCAAGAAATTCTATAAAATTTAAACCATAATATAGGTGGTGGTTGTCCCTCTGGAAACACTATAGCCCATAAAATCCTCATAATGGGTTATTCTTAGCCAACATTCTTCAAAGAGGCACATGTTCATGTAAAAACATGCCATTAATTCCAAGTCTTGAAAAAAAGCGAGGTGCACATAACAATGCCTTAAAAACCTATTATTGAAGTATGACCATTCATTAAATGGGTCTTGGACTTCAATGGGCTCATTAACCCCAATTCTTTAATGAGCCATAATTTTTTACTCACTACCATAGATTATTTCACATGATAGATTAAATCAATATCTATAAGGCATTTATGATCATAGGACATAATCAAAATTTTGAATGAAATCATGACAAATTTATTTTATAGCCTCATTTCTCTAGTTTTTGATAACATGTCAACATTTCAATTAGTCAATTCATTGAATGGACCCATGATAATCAAACCACCATTAGGTCATCATCCAACCATTACCCATAAGGAAATGGATTGGCTTAATCACCAAATAAGTACTTGATTGGTGCTATTAAAGTTTTAGTAATAGACAAACCTAGAGATTGGCATAGTCTACTAAAGTATGCACTATGAGTTGATCAAACAAGATACAAGTAGGCCCTTAAGGCTTTTCCTTACTTATAGGTAAATAGATGAAAACATATTTTTACAATCATGGTTAAATTTATAACATATAGATTAATATAATAATACATGGAACCAAGTGAAAATTTAGAGTCATGATTACTAGACATAATAGAGATAGAGGATTCAAGGATTGAAGCCTTAAAACATTTTAGTAAACATTAGGGCATATTCAAAAGATGGTTTGATAAAAAAACAAAATTCAAAGCATTCAAAATATTTGACCTGGTGCTTCTATGGGATCAATCCCATGAAAAGAAAGGATGTCATGACAAGTTTACCCCACAATGGATTGGAACTTATCATATTTTAGATATCTTAGGTAATAATACTTTCCATTTGAGGGACATCCATAACAATGGGTTATAACATATCCAATCAATGGATAGTTTTTGAATCATTAATTCAAGCATGTAAAATATGGATATGTACTTGAGTAATAATGTGTGTTGTGGTAAATATAGGAGTAGGATATATTTATTGTATTAATAGTGAGCTTCCTTGATTCCTAGGTTAATGTTTCTTATTTTCAGCATTTCATTTTCCCTAATTTAGTTCCCTACTTTCTAGATTAGATTTTTTATTTATTTCATGACAATTTGATTAACTTCCCCTAGTGTACTCAAGTAAGTATCCAACGCATTAAACTTATTATAACATGTTTATAAGCTAAAATATTAGCACAAAGACACCAAATAAAGCATCAAAAATCTATTTACTTGTAGTTTTTACACCTGTATATTTTAGATTTTTAGATTTTTGTTATGCAATAAAAAATTTATCACGACTAGGCTACCATTGAATGCTTCAATTAGGAATAAAAGGGTTTTTCTCATTACTACATACAAAATTAGAAATTTTTCTCATATTTACTAAAACAAATGCACCTGTAATGTTAATACTTATCCAAAGGGATAATATTGATATAAATGTAATTAGTAGGGATAATCTTGTAAAAAATGTGATTTAATATATAACAACTCACTATGGTTTTTCCTCTCCCTCTTCTAACAATATTTTATATTAAAAAAATATCAAAAAAAAATCAGTGCATCCAAAAAGAGAGTGATCCAACAAATCTAAAGAAGATATAAAGGTGATCAAATGCTCAAATGATGAAATACATTCAATGTATCATGCATCATATAAGAATACAGGAGAAGGAAATAAAAGGAATCAAAGGTACCTATTTCAAGTATATGTACACCTATATAGAAAGATATCAATGATATATCTTCCTAAATTTTAAAAAAATATATCAAAAACCCGAAAGAAACCTGCAGTTATCGTAAGTCTCTACTAAAATACTCACAACAAAGGTAAAAGTAAATCACTTCCTCACACATAGATTTAGTGTATGAGTAAGGCAAGTATGTTGTATGTGATTATTATGAGTCTCTTTTATATGTCTCATTCAATTATTCTTTTATAAAATTATTCATGTTTGATCTATAGTTGCTAGCCAAAAGTTCTAGGTTCTCAAATGCTTGGGATTATTTCCCTTACAACTCACCATTTATTGTACCCAACATACCTCATTCCTTTTTTAGAATAGGGACCCACTATATTTATGAAAAGTTTTATACCTATCTTTAGAATATTCTTGCAAGAAAGCTTTATGTGTTTCACCTATATTCACTATTCATAATATGTAAATTAACATGTTTTACCTATTCAAACTAACATGTTAATACTCTACATAATTTTTGCATATGCACAAGTTTTTAAGAGATGTAAAATATTTGAAGTCCAAGGCTCCATAGAATTAGGTCTTTAGAAATTTTATTTAGAATATTATCTTTGACAATATTTATCATTTCATAGATGTATGAACCTTTTCATGAGGTCTTGTTTCAAACATCCATTTATCAGTTGTACCCTCACAACTTTATTTGTCTTAAACATTTACTCTTCAAATAAATGTTAGGAATTCATGTTCTGAGATTTTGGTCTTTGGTATTTTTTTCATTTCAAATAAAATGTTCACATTTTATCTTTGACATCCATATCATCAACACTTTGTTCATCACAAAGTTTACATACTTGGAATTTTAGACTTTGGCAAAAATATTCAATTAAATTATTTAGAGAAAATGTTTGGAATTTTAGTCTTTATCATTTTGGTCATCAGTGAAATTATTCAGAGTAATTCGTCTTTGAATAAACTATTCATAGAAATTATTTGGTGAAATTTTGGTCTTCGATAAAATTATTTGGCAAATATGTTGGGTATTTATGTTATAAATATTCATTCGATTCACAAAATCTATTTAACACAACATCCTACTCTCAACTACAAAGAAATTCCATGGCATAGGTATACAAAAGAAAAAATATTGATATAATGACACTTGGAAAAGGAAATTATGTGGCATTTTGTTTAACATCGATAGGTCATATGTGGCATACCCGCTAAAGGAAATGGAAAACTTTAAATTAAACAAGAAAATCAAGTTTGTAGATGTTGGAAATTAATGATTCATGAATTAGAATTGAATGCCAAATCTATGTAAATTAATTGTAATAAAATGATGGTCTCATTTATCTTAAAATGTCTTTGATCTCACTCAGCTCCTTTCCAAAAAACCCTGACTACCTATTTTTTGATCATATAGTACACTAGGAGAGCTGAGAAACTAAATTATAGAACCATAACCTTATCAACCCTATAAATTAGATATGGTATATTCATTTAACACATTCTAAGGAATCCTTCCCCCATCCATATTCTCTATTAAAGATTAAACATAATACAAAAACACCATCATTGATCTAGTAGTGTTCAACAAAGACTACCTCAATTACTCAACATTGTGGAAAGTAATCACCAGGTTGATACATACACTCATGAGGATTATTTTATACCACCTAAAATATAATTGGATATAGGATTAATCCCCCTCAAATGTTATGGATTACATTTAAAATTGGTAAATCCTAAGGTTATGCCATGTATATACCTCCTACAAGACTTGTTCTTTTATGGAAAAGTGGCTGAGGGCACATTATTGTACCAATTAGAGAAAAAAACCATCATTTAATGCATCCTAAGGGATGAATTACAAAGTTATTTATCTATCTCTATCACATATGCTACATATGACTTTCATAGAGTAGTTTCATGGAAGAAGGAGAACTCAATTGAGAAAACATTGAAGAAGTAGATGCTTTTAGGGGAGACTCAATCTAAAAGATAAGTAGTCGATTATTGTAACTAAGTTCTAGATGGGAATACATATTAGGATGGCCCTCTTTATTTAATTATATAGCCATCAAAAAATAATATTCCTTAATCTTGAATGGGTTCCATTTCTATACTTACTAATGACCTTAGATTTAACATTTTTCTTAGGTGAGGTAATTAGTGTTAATCTACAAGAATGTGTACTACACAAGGATAAAATTTCTCAAGGGGTGAATTTATATATTATTTCTTACCTTCCATATGTTATTTTGACTAAAATTTTTACACATAATGGGTCAATCTAAAATTCATTAAAAAACATATATGTGATTAATAATATTTTATGCACATATACACTTATATAGGAACATCAATCACATTGTAGAGGACATATACCCCTAGGTGTGGATGGCCATTCATGAATCCCCATTACCTAGGGTATCTAAGAGAATTTTACACACACTGAGGACTAGATGGTATTACTGGCTATATCTTGACTATACCGTGATTATGTTCAAAGGCCATAAGTATGCATCCCTACATCTCCCCAAATATATACTAGATAAAATAGAAAATTAGGAGATAACCTACCAATTGTGGTGGGGGATATATGAGGATATGAATAAGAAGAATAATATTTCATTACATGGCTCTCACCTCATTATTAGAATAATGTGTTATGTAAATTTTACACACTTTTAAGAGGTTGGAAGATATAGGGAATACTATTCACTAGCCACACTACCACATAAGGACTAGGATCCTCATGGTAAATTACAAAATCACATTTAAAGCCTTGGTATTCCATACCAACATGAGCCTTATGACCATGATTTATTTCTTCTAAATTTCAAGAGTGATGTACATGTCAAAGATAAGGCACAAACAATGACATTGAGAAAGTAAATCTTAAAAATAATTCAAGGGGATCCCTCTGTTTAAATTATATATGCATACATTAGAATCACACCAATAGGAGGACAATATTCCTTAATTTTTAGGTAAAAAAGACTTCTCAACCATAATTAGATCAAAATAAACATTCATAGACTTTCCTTATGTAATTGAAAGTTGTAAATAAAAAATATGGGGTCGCTGATACTTCACTTAGAGGATCTTAGGATGATCCAATTTGATTTAACTCTTAATACTTGGAAGGTCATGCCAAACCTATTTTTACGTTAGCCTAAGAGACTAATACTATGGTTAACTCAACCACACCTACAAAGGAGGCCACCTCCATAGTTGAGAAAGTTAATATTTTTTATAAGAGGAATCCAAGGGCTCACATCCATCCAATAAGTCCAATTATTGAAGAAATATCATCAAAAGTACCATCAAGAGAGCATTAGGCAATAGAAGGTGAATCTACAAATGAAGAAGAGGATATACAAAAATATAAGGTTTTGAGCCTCCAAAACACAAATGGCAAAGCACTACTACATGGAGAATACTTAGGTAAGGGAATAACTCCTCCCATTTATACCACTCCTATTGTGTCTTTTGTTTCCCCTTTGTCTATAGGTTCATTTGATTATGTTTCTTTTAATCTTATTTTTCCCCTACATTTTTGGTACCTAAAGTAGAGATTATTTCCTCTGATCCTAGTGTTCAACCATAATATAATTGCTCCAAAGGTAGAGGATGTTTCCTCTAACCCTACTATCTCCACTTCCCTAACATTTCCTACTCCTTTAATTGTCTTCTATGTCCATTCCTCTTATTTATTCTATGGTTATTATTAGTGATCTAGATTTGTACCCTAGCTGAGTAGAGATTATTCAAATCTTTTACTTAAATATAGTCCAATATGGGACTGATCCTAGGTTTTGGGTATCCTAAAAATGGATCAAACCTCTAGAGAAGGTTGACTTCCTTTTGGATCTATCACCTAAACTAGCACTTGTTTGGAAAAGGGAAAGATATTTTTTAAAAAACTTATAAAGTGTGAAAATAGGTGACACACCAATTATTTGATCACTCAAACTCACACAATACACACTATGAGACACTTTCAAGACAAAATAATATCAATCTCACATAAATATTTCAAAATAAGGCATTAATCAATTATCAAATTAGCAAGAGAAGGAAAATATACATATTCAAGCTAGACAATAAAATGTAAATTGTAATTATAATAACCTATAAGAACTACTAAGCACTTATTGAAGCTAAGGAAATCTTAGACATAATCAAAAGAACATACATTCACTTAACCATAGTACATGAATTTATGGGACACACTTCAAACCTAGCATAGAAAAGGATGGAATTTAGTCTTTATTGCATCAAAAGGTGTCATAATACAAATTTCAATAGAGTCTAGTCATAGCAAATAGAGGGATTAATTTTAAGGCTTAGAAGCCTATATTTATAGAAAAGGAAAAAAAGAGAGAGAGTTGTGCATTGGAAATGGATAAACAACTTTCGATGGATTAACACCAATTTGAGGACACTAAATCATGACCTTATCAAAAAGGTCATGTAAAATAATTGGATTTTCATTATCCTTATCCATCCACCCAATGTCCTTCTTGTAATTTTATGTCATTATCTATCTAATCTGATGACAAAGATCATGTCTTGAAATCGATAGAATTATGTCAAATCTACTTTGGGTAGCCCTTAGTACCTATTTATCAAAAATGTGACCATACTGATAGGTGAGACACTTCTTCATGATCAAATTTTCATTTTTATTCATTATAACTCAAACTTGGGTCTATTCTATAGACAAAAAACCAATGTCAAACCATTAGTTTTTACAGTCACAACATTCATGAAAACCTACAAACTAATTGAGATTGATTCATTAATACTAGTCCATCTTCTATCTCTATATTCAGTCCAATATCAAACACCTATTCTTCATCTATAATCCTATGAGAGTTAGGAGGATACTATGTATGAGTATTCTTCATCTAAAAGCAATGAACATGTTAGTATAATAAATCTATAATAGGGTTAACAAGTTCAAAGTTATCAACCAGAGGTCCTATTTAAACTTTAATGGTGAAGGAACCTTATCCTTGACCATCTTATCTATATGACAATGTCTATTTCTAAGTAACATCTAATGGTGATATGGGTCCTTAAGATTTTATTCGCCTAGGTTGATGAACTGGTTCATCAAGCTTTAATAGAAGCTCTTTGTATTTTCTTGAAGTTCATTGGTAATTGATTTCCAACTCGAGCCATTCACATTATTCTCAACTCTCATTATTCTTTTTGGTCCCATAGATTCTATTTAATTATTAACTCTACTCACAATATTAAATTTAGATGTATGAATGCACATGGTGTATTTATTTCCTATCATGAATATCCCTTTGACATGTTGACTTGATCTCATACTATCAGATCAAGATGTATGAACTCACACACAATATAGATCTCATTGGGCATACTTTCCTCTCATTAAAAATTCACCATTTGATCAATGTTATGATTGAATTTTGATCATTGATCTAGCTTCAACCCACCTTCTTATCAGTGAATGTGTACCATTGGATCTCAACTTGATGATCCCATATTATTGGAGCATGTCCAACTTGTATATCTTTAAATTATTTATCTTGGGGACCTTTTGACTCACTATAATCCAACATATATCATTGGATATTATGTTTTAGTATGTGCGCTCATGCATATCATTAGATCCTGACCAACTTCAAACATTTTAAGGATATTTTGAGACCAAATGGATACTTTATAGAGCTCAAAATTTAAGGTCTACATGAATGTCTATGATGTATGCATGCCTATCACTATATTTCTCATTTCAACAGTCATTTATTATGCTTAAATTTGATAGTTGTGCATCTGTCATCTCTCTACTAGATCACAAATTCCCTAGGTTATTTCCTTTAGAATTTTTTCTACAAAGTTTTTCTTTGAATAAATGATCCTTTAACATTTTTTCCTTAAGACACTTTTCTATAAGAGTGATCCTTCAAAAAATCTATATCAAACCATTTTTCCTGATAAAAAACCATTTGAGAAAATTGTCTAGGGATACTTTTCTAAAAAATGATCCTTCAGGACTTTATCTCAGGATAATTTATCTAAAGAAAATACCCTTTGGGAAAATGTATAGGACCATTTGCTTGAAAAATGACCTTTTCATACTTTTTAAAATCCACTTAAATATTAATGTTTGGTTCACTGTATTGAGAAAAGACCATTTAGGAAAATGTTTTGGCCACTTGATCTGGGCAACTATTCAGGTGACAATTCAGGTGACGGGTCCAACCCAATTGATGATGGAACTTCAAGGAGCCATAACTTTTGTACCATAGCTCCAATTGACTCATCATTTGAACCATTAGAAAGCTAATAATTAGGATAATATGGTGAGATGTCATGGAGATTTTCTTAATGGATTTTGACCCCTGGAAACCCAATGCAAGTGCCCTAAATTTTAATTTTAGTAGTGTAGTCTAAAAATAGTAAGTTTCTAAAAATAGTAATTCCTTGAATTCTATATTGTTGTAAATCATGGAAGTCAAAAAACTTAATATCCCTAGATATTTGTGACCTTCCACATCCTCCTCCCACCTTAAAAACATGTATAAATGAAGATGTATCCCAAAATGGAAATCAAACATCTCTTCTCAGAGATAAGCATATGTTTGGGTCTGTAAATTTAGTGAATAAAACATATCTTCTAAGAGATAGAAATATTGTTATTATGTTGTTCATATTTCTTGAATTATCTTTCAACCAAAGCTTTTTTTAGTTTTGGATCACCACTTTATTTGAAAAAAATTCCTTCAAGATTTCTATATGGGCCACTTTCTTAAGAAAAACCCTTCAAGAAAATTATTTGGGACACTTTCTTAGATAACGATCCTTTGGGTTTTTTTGTTTTAAACAAAATGTCTAAAACAATTCCTGACACATAGCCCAAAATACCTAAAACAAATTTCTTAAAATAAATAACACTTATCCAAATTAAAAGGTCATAAATAATTAAACTTAGCAAAAAGAAATCCCAAAATAAATTGTCGAAGAGAGATGTTAGAACTTTAGCCAAAATAAAATCCTAAAATAATTTCCAAGTAAATACTTGGCCCAAAATGGGTTTTGTACTTAGTTTTTCCAATCCATGTATATTCTTCTGGACTCTTGCTTGATCTTTGAAAACCCAAACACCTTGAAAACTTGTTCATATAGTTTCTCTTCGATCTACAGACATGTCCCTTAGAATTTGATAAAATACACTTTAATAAAGCGTAAAGTGTTTCAAAAGCTTCACACTTTTCATGATCTCCTTTTTAGGTCTATCTAATCCTTGTGATAGTGAGTGACTCTTCAATCAGGATCCTACTCCTTCCACTAAACACTTAGACTAGGCACCTTTTTGGTATGTAGACCAAATATGGTCAACATATTTGGTGATTTAGATGGGCAACATACCTACTATGATTGAGAACTTGGACCATCTCTACGAATTTTAGATCATTCATAATGGATAATACATCTATTATATGATTATGATAAACCTTTTGAATAAAAATATAAAGGATTCTAATAACTAGGGAAAGAAACAAATTGAAAGGGAAACTAACCTCATAAAACAAAGGTGACTAAAGTACTGAACAACTATGCAAAAATGAGAACTTATTTGTGATAAAAGAAAGGAAACTAATATGTTAAGAAAACACTTAGATAAAATTAAAAAATAACTATGTGAAAGGGACTTAGATTCCTTAATAGTAATGATTGAGATGTATCCCATTGACTAGGATAGGAAGCTTTTTACCATTCATCCTTGTGATTTAGAAAGCATTGTGGGACTTGCAGATGAAGACTATGTATGGAAGACTCTAGAGAGAATCAAATTTTGTGTGCTTTTCTAGCTTATCTTTGTCCTTATCCCACTTGAGGACCAAATCTCCTTCTTGAAGAAGCTCCTTTGTAAAATAATCTCTTTGTCATTACTTAATTGGATTCCATAGCCAACATTAATTGATTACTTCTCTCTTCTAGCTCCATGATTTCATCATATCTTATTTCTATTAGCTCATTCTCTAAAATCTCAAGTTGATGCATTAATTCCAAAGTAGGGAATTTAAGATAAATAGGAATTCTTGCTTCCTTACCATATATTATCTTGTATGGAGAATTAGCAACTAACCTCTTATAGGTGATCCTATCATCACATAGAGTTGAATTCAATTTGAGATGCCATGATCTCTTATTGTCTTCAATATTCCTCTAAATGATCTTCAAAAAATTCTTATTAGTAGACACAACAAGGCCATTACCTTGTGGATAATAGTTTAATGAGGTACTGAGGAAAACACTGTGTTGAAATATCCAATGGTTAATCTTAGATCCTAAAAAATCCATAGCATTATCAGAGATTATGGTTGATGGGACCAAAAATCTAGTAAGCAAAACTTCATATATGTCCAAAACACTAGTTTTATTGGCTTATTTTAATTCTACTACTTCTATCCATCTGGTAAATTAATCTATGGAAATTAGGATCCACTTGTGTCCTAAGCTTGAAGGGTATTAATAAAACCAATAAATTCTAATCCCTATTGGACAAAGTGTTGATTTACTAAAATTGGTTGGAGAGGTAATACTACAATCTTCACATTCCGATAAACATGACACACTATCTCCATTTCCTAACCCATGTATGATAATCACCAAATAAACTTATCCAGTAATACCCACCTCTCATTATCTTTTGGGTTATGATCCTTGTTGAGTAATGTCCTCCACCTTGTACATTATGGAACTGTTTAATTAACCTTTATGTTTGGCCCAGTTCTATGCATCTTAATAATATGCCATTGAGATCTTTTTTGAATAATACATTATCAACAAGAAGAAAAGGAATCAAATTCAATCTAAAATATCTCCTCTATGAAGTGGTTAGATGAGAAATATAAATACCATGTTATAGATATCTTGCCATATCTTGGAAATAGTTAGACAATGAGGTCTAGTCACTTACAACTTCATCATTTGACACCATAACCAGTTCATTAGTCTCTTGCAAGTCTTGAGATATATGTTCACAAAGTCCTTTGCCTCTAACCAGCTTTGTGAATTTTATCTAAATATCATATTCCATGACTTTAGTTATCCAAATAGATCTCTTATAATTTATATCTTTATTCGGAAGAAAATACTTGACACTTGGATGTGCAACCATCAAATATATCTTATTATTAGATAACAACTACCTAAAATTTTTAAAAGACCTTATGATTTAAATTACATACTTATCAAAAAAATAATACCTCATTTCATATTCTTTTTTGAGCCTTGACTAAATAAGGATATTGGATGCTCTAAAGTCTCTTTATACTACATAAGAATACCTGAAATTGTGTCAATGTTAGCATAGGTGTATAATAATAAATCTTTTGTGAAGTCAAGGTTCAAGAATGTAGGAGCATTATCTATATTTTTATTGATCTCTTCAAAACATGTTACTACTTTGGACCAACCAAAACACTAAACCCTATTTAGCATGGATGTGAGTGGCTTGGCTAAAGTAGCAAAATTTAAGATGTATCTCCTTATGAAATTGATTTTCCCTAAAAAGGTTTGCAAGACTTTCTTGTGTTTAGGAAATTAAATTCAAATAATTGATCCTATCAAGGTTTATGCTTGTACCATATTTTTAAATGAAATTTCTAAGAATCCTACCTTAATGCATAGAGAAAACACACTTTTTTGGATTCAAAGACACTCCAAATTCCATGCACCTTTGAAACACTTGTCTGAGGTGAATCACATTCTAATTTTTACTATTAGAGAATACTATTATGTCATCCAAATAAACAATAATAAACTTGTTGAGGAGACCCTAAAATTCCATGTCCATATCCTTTTTAAAAGTGTCTCCAACATTAGATAAACTAAAAGGCATATTTCTATATGTAAATTTCCCCTACTTTATGGTGAATTATGTTTTGAACTGGTCTTCTTCTTTGACCAAAGTTTAATTGCATCCACTATAGACATCCAATAAGGAGAACCATTATAAATCTAAAACTATCTATAGAATGTGTTCCATTGATGGTAATGGATAGTGGTATTTAAGAGAGGCCTTACTTAAGTCATGGAAGTCAACATATAGCCTTATTTCATCATTATTTTTTCATACTAGAACAAGGTTTGCCACCAAAGTTGAGTGCTTAATTAAAAATATTATAGCTAACTCAATGATCTTGTATAGTTTAACTCTCATCAAAGGTTTAAGATTTGGGTCAATCGGCCTTTGTCTCTATCTAGCTGGCCTAGTCTCATCTTCTAACTCAATGGTAAGTTGAGATATACTTAGATCAAAATCTTTAAGGTCATTTTACTACCATGCAAAGATATCCTTAAAACTTGAACATAACTTAGTAAAAGTTTCTTTCTATAAAGATGTGTAAACTTTGGCCAGCTTTAAATTATTACTAGTTTCAATCTCTACATTTGTATAGTGTTATTCCTTAGTTGATAAAGAAAACTTTTATTTTATCAACTCATCATCTCTATTGAATATGTTATCAAGGGTTACCAACCCTTTAGGGAACTTGTTTGTCTTTAATGGAACAATTTGGTCATCATATTGCTATAAATGTTTGTCTTGGTTTATTGAGGAGATTTAGCTTCCTCTTATAAGAATCCAATGATCTAGCTATCATCTTCAAATACTTTCCAATTATCATGGTTATTTGGGATAGAAAGTCTCACAACTACCTTGATGTGTGACTGACCTTTTTCCCTTTTTATGTCCTCCAAGATACTAAATTGTGACTAAATAATAACCAACCTATCTGCATGCTTGTTCTTATTTCTTGATATGGACTAAATATTGAAATCTTTAAATTATTCCACTAGGTCCTGTACTCTATGCTTATAGGATGTAATTAGTAGATTCTTTCATGTATTAATTCCCCTTACTTGGTGAACTGATAGTTCACTATCTCCAAAGACTCATAAGGAATTGACATTCTTCTTTCTTGTCCATTACAAACCATGTATTAATTATTCATATTTAGTGACATTATTTGAATAACCAAACTAAAAATTGAGAGACTATAAATACATTTTATTGACTGGATAAATTAACATCATTCCAACTCTAGTTCCATGTTTGTTCTTGGATCCATCAAAAAATAGTTGTTATATTCCATCACTAGGCCGATCATCTTTAATCAATGTTAGAATTGATGCATCATTTTCATGAAGATAATGAACACTGAGTCCTTCTTATTTAATTAACTTGTATGGATCATGTCCATGTAAATCAAAGGCCTATTATTATGAAAAAGATTTGGGACTCCATCTATAGGTGATTTAGATTCTACCTCATTGTTTTGTAGTACCTTGTATGAGACAACATAATTAGTGCTCACCATACTTGGCATATATGGGTCCAAATAAAATATTTCAATAGGTTCAGAAGGTATTGTTAAATTAGTACCATACCTAGTTCTTAACATTAAATAGGTCCACTAATCTAACAAATGTCTTCCAATCTTTGAAGTAAAGCCTCTCGGTAGGCACATGGCAAAATAGGGAGGCAAGCCCACTATAACTACATCTTGATAAATAAAAACATTGGGGAAATCATGTAATGTAAGTTTTATATATTTTATTATGCCTAATATATTAATTGATTAGCCATATAATTACAATACTCCTTTGTTATTTTGCTCATAAATAAGACCAAGCTTGTCTAAAATTTGTTTGGGCATGGCAATGCTTCTATCTCCACTATCTACCATATAATTATGGACTAAGAAATAATATAATATCAAAGAGAGATAAAATGGAGGGGTTTTGTTTTATTTTACATTGGATTTTTCCAATTTTTTCATTTTATGTATTTGTTGATTAGGTTTCTTGATTTACTAGTCTGAATTGGTCAAGAGAACTCCTTGTTTCTCAACTAGTTCTTTAGATACCTTAATATCTAAAATCTATTCAATAAGAACGTCTTTTTCCCCTAGAATGGAAATGTAATACCAAATTCTAATTCTAACATTTTATTTCTTCATTTGTTCTATTATGTGGAAAGATGTTCCACTAACCTTTGGCTACAACTTTTGAGTCACTAGTTGTTTTCTAGTTGAAGGCATTTGGGAAATATCCACTATCTCTATATTATAAATATTATATACTATAGGAACAAAAATATTATCCTTGAAACTCTTGGAAAAAATTAGGAACACTAGAATTATTGCTCATGTATGAGCTTCCTTAAAATGCTCTTGTTTTATCTCTAGTAAAAGCTACCACTTGACCAAATGTTGCTAGTTTCACCAACTTGGTTAAATGCAATATGATCATCCAATTTACAATGAACATTAATAGTATTAGGCTTCCATATAACTTGTTGGTATTCTCCTTGGAATTTCATGTTCATGTCTTGATATTGACTACCTTGAAGAGATCATTCTTGTGTTATTTGTGGCATAGTAATATCTTGTGATACCAAGGCTTGATTTTGAGTGTTATTTAGATTGGAAGGTTTCCAACCTAGATCTTGCATCAAGTTATTCTTATAAAAAATATATTTTAAACTATAAGGTACATTAAGATCAAGGGCTACATGTGGCTTAGTTTTGGTTATGTCTCCTTGATTTTGATAAGGTTGTCTATTGTCTTTGAAACCTTGATAGGGGGTTTTTAGGTATTGAAAGGTTGATGAGTGTTTTTGGTTTTGCTACTAATAAGGTCTACCTTGGTATTTTTGTCTCTTTACTTGAACAATCTCATTTCCAAAGGCTTGTAACATGATTTTTAGATCACCAATCTCACTAGATTGATTAGGAGGAGCTACAACTTAGACTTTTAGAGATGGAATAGGAGTTATAGATGGAATCTAGGGAACTTGAGAAGAAAGAAATAGTTATAATTCTAGGAATATGGGAATTATATGCCTTGGAGAAAGTTTATCATCTTTTATTAAGCTATTTTTTAGTTTGATATCAATTTCATAGGCATTAGGTAAAGTATCCCCACCCATAGACTATATCTAACACTTATATCAGAATTAAAGACCTTAAGATAGTACAAAAATACATACTCTAGAGATGGCCTAACCAATATAGGGATCCTAGTCCATTTATTTTTGAATTTGAGGTTAAAATTAGACATGAATTCATGAGGGTACCTTTGTATGGTAGTCAGTTGTTCAACTAAAGATAAATGTTCAGACTTGTCTTCAAATCTCCTAACTAAGGTTGCACCTAAATCATCCCAAGTATAAATGAAAGTAAACAAAAGATTCATATACAATTTTAATGATTTTATCTTTAATTTGGTAGCAAGAAATCTAATAGCCACATTATCTTGAGTAACATTATGAATCGAACATAGATTTGAAACATCTTGGAAGACATTTTTATCCCATTTACCTATGAAGAAAGGGATATTTTTTATGGAAGACATAGATTTGAAATATCCCATTCCTATGAAGAAAGGGATATTTTTTATGGAAGACATAGGAATGTCATCATATTAGGATAAATTTATGGGACTACCCCTATTAAATGGGACAAACACTAGATTCCTGATAGCCCTTTGGGCAAAAGGGATTTGGCTTATTGGGATAATAGATTGGACTAAAACATTAGGTTGACTAGAAGATGAATATTGATTTTAAGGATAAGTTATTGCACTATTTAATCTTGATATTTTATAATAGGTAGAAGGTAATTAAATATGTTTAAAAGGTTATGTTTACTTGAAAATCTAGTTGTAACCTTTGACATGAAATCACTATCTAAAAGATGCTATGAATTATGAAACTTGAAGGATCTTCAATTTTTGTTGATGGTATATGTCTCTTCCCTTTATAGTTTCTTATTTTCAGTCTTCAAAAATTTAATAATATAAAATAAATTGGTCACACTAGGCATGATAAAATTATTGGTGTACTAGATTTGCACCCTAGTTGAGCAGAAGATTGTTCAAGTTTTTTACTCAAATCTAGTCTAATATGGAATTGATCCTAGGCTGTGGGTATCCTAATAAAAGATCAAACCTCTGGAGAAGGTTAGATTCATTCTAGATGTATCACCTAAACTAAACCTAAACTAGTACTTACTAGGAAAAGGGAAAGAGATTTTGAAAATAACTTATAAAGCATGTAAAAGAGGTGATGTACAAATGATTTGATCACTCAAACTCACACAATACACACTATGATACACTTTCAAGACCAAATAATATCAATCTCACATAAATATTTTAGAATAAGGCATTAATAATTTATTAAATTAGCAAGAGAGGCCAAATGTCCACTTTTAAGCTATATAATAAACTATAAATTGCCCTTATAATGACCTGTAAGAACTACTAAGCACTTCCTAAAGGTGATAAAAATTGAGACATAAGTAAATATCTTACATTCACTTAACCACAATACATGAATTCATGGAACACGCTTCAATCCTATCTTTAAAAAAGATGGAATTCAATCTTTATTGCATCAAAAGGTGTCACATTACAAATTTTGATAGAGTTTGTTCATACCAAAATGAGGGATATATTTTAAGGCTTAAAGGCTTGTATTTATAGAAAAGGGAAATAGAGAGAGTTGTTCATTGGAAAAGGCTCAACCACTTTTGATGAATTAGCCACAATTTGAGGGAGCTAAATCATGACCTTATCAAGAAGGTCCTGTAAAATAATTGAATGCTCATTATCCTTATTCATAAAGCTAGTGTTTTTCTTAGAATTCTATGTTATTATCTATCTGATCTACTGATGAGGATCATGTCTTGGAACTAACAAAATTATGCCACATTTACTTTGGGTGTCCCTCAATACATATTTATCAAAAATATGATAATACTGATAGATGAGACACCTCTTCATGATCACATTTATGTCTATATTCATTCTAACTCCAACCTAGGTCAATTCTATAAATGGAAAACCAATGTCAGACAATTGGTTTTCACATAGTCATAACATTCATGAAAACCTACAAACTGCTTGACCTTACTTCACAAACACTATTCCATCTTCTATCTTTATATCTAGTCCAATATCAAACACCTATTCTTCATCTAGAACTGTATGAGAGTCTGGGAGGTTAATGTGTATAAGGATTCTTCATCTGAAAGCAATGAACATATCAATGGAATAACTCTATAATCGGGTTGATAAGTTTAAAGTTATCAACCAAAGGTCCTATTTAAAATTCAATGGTGACAGAGCCTTGTCTTTGACCATATTATCTATATGATAATGTTTATTACTAATAGAGATCTAATTGTCATATGGGATCTTAAGATTTGGTTTGCTTGGGTTAAAGAACTAGTCCATCAAACTTCAAAGGAAGTTTTTTGGATTTTCCTGATGTTCATTGGTCATTGATTGCCAACTCAAACCATTCACATTATGCCCAAGTATCTTTATTTTTATTGGTCCTATATATTCTATTAACTTATTAACTCTACTCATATCATTAGATTTGGATGTGAGAATAGACATGGTCTATTGATATCCTACTATGAAGATCCCTTTGACATGTTGATTTGATCTCATACCTTTGGATCAAGATTTAAAATCTCATGTTTATCATATATCTCATTGGGTCCACTTTCCTATCAGTAAATTTGCACCATTAGATCAATGTTACAAATGAATGTTTATCATCAATCTAGCCTAGACCCACCTTTTTTTTAGTGAATGTACACCATTGAATCCTAGTTTGATGATCCCACACCATTGGATCATGTCCAACTTGTAGATCTTTAAGGGCTTTAACTTGGGGAAATTTTGACTCATTTGAATCTAGCGTAGATCATTAGATCTTATGTGTGAGTATGTGGGCTCATGTAGACTGTTAGATCTTGACCAACTTCAAACCTTTTAAGGACTTTTTAAAACCAAATGGTTACTTTATGGAGCTCAAAATTTGAAATTTGTGTGACATGTTTATTTTCTTGTCACTATATTTTGAATTTCAATAGTCATTTGTTGTACTTGAAATTGACAGTTACGCACCCATCATCTCTTTGTTGGATCACAAATTCCCCAAGCTATTTCCTTTGAACTTTTTAATGGACTTTTTGTCTGAATAAATGACCCTTCAGGTTTATTTCTTTAAGACACTTTGTTGTGAGAGTGATCCTTCAAAATTTCTATATCAAACCATTTTTTTGAGAAAATACCCTTTAAGAAAATTATCTAGGGACACTTTGTTAAAAAATGATCCTTTGGGACTTTGTCTTGGGACAATCTATTGAAGAAAATACCCTTAAAAAACAATTTATAGGACCATTTCCTTGAAAAATGACCTTTCAGAACTTTTGAAAATGCCCTTTAGAATTTTTATTTGGTTCACTTTCTTGAGAAAAGACCCTTCAAGAAAATTTTCTAGGGACACTTTGCTAAAAAAATGATCCTTTGGGACTTTGTCTCAAGATAATTTGTATGAAGAAAATACCCTTCAAAAAAAATGTATAAGACCATTTCCTTGAAAAATGACTTTTTGGGACTTTTGAAAATCCCCTTCAAAATTTCTATTTGGTTCACTTTCTCAAGAAAAGACCCTTTGAGAAAATGTTTTGTCCACTTTATTTGAAAAAATATCCTTCAGGATTTTTGCATGGGTCACTTTCTCAAGAAAAAGCCCTTCAATAAAATGTTTAGGACACATTATAAGATAATAGTCCTTTAGTTTTTTTTTTATTTTGGGTAAAATACTTAAAATAATTATCGACACTTAGCCTAAAAGACCTAAAACAAATTTCTTGAAATAAATAATGCTTAGCCATATAGAAAGTTCAGAAAGAATTGAACTTAGAAAAAAGAAATATTGAAATAAATTATCTGAGAGAGATGTTAGCACTTTAACCAAAATAAAATCCTAGAATAATTTTGAATTAAAAACATGGCCCAAAAAGGGTTATGTACTTAGCTTTTTGAAGGCCTGTCTATTCTTCTAGACTCATGCTTGATCCTTGAAAACCTAGACACCTTGAACACTATTTAGATACCTGCTCTTTACTCTATAGACCTATCCCTTATAATTTAATAAAATACACTTTAAAAAATCTTAAAGTGTTTAAAAATATTTGCACTCTACATGATATCCATTTGAGGTCTATTTGTTCCTTGTGATAATGAGTCACTTTTCAATCAGGATCCTTCTCCTTCCACTGAACTCTTGGACTATGCACCATTTTAGTATGTAGACCAAATTTGGTCAATAGCTACTTCTACCATTGCCCTGGCACCCCCAAAGACCAAAAATAAGGCATCCAAGAAATCTAGGTGATAATTGGCAAGACTAAATCTACATATATCATTTACTTAGTTCAGTTTTCCATTTCATCCCTCCAATTATTTTCATTACACCAATGTAATAACATTGAAGAAGGTTGAAAATAAGAAACAAGTGTATGCAATCCACCCATTACCTCAATATGGTGGTGTGTAATTGTCTAAGATACGATGTCTTTCCATTCTTAACCTATTACTTGAAGAATCCTTGAAGTATTCCTTAATATATTTATTGGTTGATGCTATAACTTAGACACTCAACCAATGGACATAACCCAACTGGTCATCCCACAAAGGGTAGCTTATTTGGAATCAGAAACTTCTCAAAGGCCAAATTTTACAATTATAGAGTTGCTCACAGTGAGCTCCATATTTGACAAATCTAAAGGTAGTTTCCAAAGGGTGAAGAAAATAAAAATTGAATATTAGGCTATAAAGGGGGTAAAAATTTAGGATATACAAGAAGTGTTTACCTTGGCTAAGAGAAAGAACAAGAAATTGGAGTAGTCCCCTATATTGAGGATTTCAAATCCTATTTTGAGAAACACAAAGATGCTCTGCTAGACCACCATGAAAGAATAGATCTCTAAATAAATGATCTTAAACAAGAGTTAGAAGAAGTTATGGAGAAACAACAAATAATTCATGTTCTCATATATATTGAAACATATGTGCAAATTGTAACATCAAGACTATACAATATTATATAGGCCATTATTGCAATGAGGGATGAATTGGCTCCTTAGATTGTCAAAGCCATTAAATTATCAAATTATTTAAATCAATAATAAAATAAGATGAAAATCCTCATTATTTATATAATAAATAAGGTGTATGGCCACCTCAATTTTATGACACCATTGTAAGATTCAAAATTCCCAAACCTATTGGTCATTAGGACACAATAAGCAAGAGAGTAGGTTAAATTAGGTAAAAAATAATGTCCAAGTATTTTGACCATGAGAGCCTCATTTTATATATTATATAGGAGTTGAATCTATCAAAAACAAGAGACTATATGAGAAAAATAATAATTAGAGGCAATTTTCACTAGCTTCTTTAATAGATCTCAACAAGATTCAAGAAGGACCTAATGGGATTGACATTGGATGAGATTAAAGATGAGTTTAATTTTTCATGGAATAAAGTTATTGAAATGAGTGGAAATATTCTATATTAACTTTAGGAATACTAAAGTTGAACATGCATGGTTGATGGAACAAATAAATAAGGTACATAGATCCACATTATTGAATAGTCATATCATTAGGTATGACCACGATGTTAGAAATAAGTATTTTCAAGAGTTATAAGCCAATAAGAAAGACAAAGTTTCAACTTCCAATTCAACTCAAGATACTACTTATGTGCCTACCACAACAAGAAGTAGTACCATGCAGTCACCCAACAAGCCTTAATTAAAATCTAATTTTGTATGGAGTCATGCATATAAGACTAATACTTGTAATTATAGTTTACTTACACTTGGTATATGAATTTAAAACTTTTTCAAAAAAACTTGTAAGCATACAAAGACTGCATTGAACTATACATGCTAACTTACTTTTGACATAGTTTTAATTAACTATAATCATGTACACATGCAGTTTTGACACTAAAATTAGAACCAAAGTTCTAATTACATGATGTAGCCATGATTTTTCTTGAAATTAGAGGATGAAAAAACTCCTCCCCAAGTCTATTTATTCATGTAATCGTGAATTCTAAAGGGTTGTAGTCTTTTTATCAATATAGGAAGAGATCATTTTGATTATCATTCAATTGTGTGGATGTACTTTCCTTCCATCTCTATGTAATGAAGTTTTTTTTAATTTATTAGTTATTTTAATTCATCAATTTTAAGTGTGTAAAATCTATGGAAATTTCCATTTGTTATCATTGATATATGCTAATTTTATATGAGCAAAAGCTATTGAATAGTAAATAAATATCATTGATTTTAGGTAAATGGTTGATTGTCTTAATATTCTAAAGTGTCAGGGAGTGTTTCCTTTTGATATAGTTTTCTTGGTGTATGCCATATTTTTCATAAATACATTTCTAGTCTAAACTATAATTTCATAACCAAGAGTGTGCAATGGCTACTCTAAAAAGAGTAATCATTAATACAGATAGTTAAGTTTACTATACAATTTTTTAATCCCAGACTGACTAATTGTATTTGTGTATAGGTGTGAAAATTCTAAAAATAACAATCATTAGTTATAAAAAAACTTCTCCATAAAGAAACAATCTTAGGAAGTGATCCCTTGAAACCATAAAACCTTATTTTATTCTCTACCCTTCCCTCTTTGTGAATTTTATTTGACTAAGACCTACCCACTCTATAATAGATTCCATCCATCCAAATCACTTAGTCTTTGAGTTATTTACTAGGATATATTTCATTACAAGCACACACAATTAATAACTTTCATGTTTAGCCCATACTTGCAACTCATTCCCTAGAGAGGATTTAACCTCCATTGAGATCCTAAAATGTTAGAGGATACTTAATTAAATTCATGGATGTGCATAATACCCACATCAACATAGTTCCCTCTACCCTCACCTAGACTTCTCTATAAAATGTAATATCAAGTTCTCCTTGATTTAAAAATAAATATTAAACTTATAGTGATAGCTAAACCAACTAAACAATTGAAAAAAATTTCATATTTATTAATTCCCCCAAAAATTATTTATAAGACTCCTTTTTCATCATGCCCCAAAATAATTTATTTTCTACTTAAAACCCTTAAGACCATCATTCACTAATCATCTTAGGCAAAAAATATTGACAAAGACTTCAAAGAGTGGGTTTTAAAATTTATTGGTACACAAGTAGACTAATAAATTATGAAATACCTTTAAGGAGAAAATTATGTCAACAAAACCAAAAATTTTAGATTTCCCATCACCCCCATAGCTAATTTACTTATAAATAGCATTCCCCTCACTTCTTTACCTAATTTTAGGGGAAGGGTAGGTAAGTACCATGGCACATTCATTTTTTAATTTAACTTCTTGTGTCATATTTATGACTAAAATCAAGATTCCAAATGAATGAAATTATCTCTATCCATTATTAAAGATGCATCCTTCTAATGGTTCATGTGATTATGACAAAATGTAGTCATTAATTAGAAGGATATGGAAGATAAGTTCCTCTAAAATTATTAGTATTATTGTTGAAGAAAATATTATTTATGAGGTGACATATTGTATATGCAATAAAGAGTAGATGAACTACAAAAACACTCCATGGAAAGATACTTGTTTAGTCTAAAAAAGTCTAAACAAAATAAGTTGGATGTAGAATCTATCAAGATGATATTGTTGAGGGAATTAATGAGTAATTTTTGGAATGACTATATCTCATCTATATTGGATATGTCTCAAAATTTTAATTTGATGATATCAATGAAAAAGACACATGGAAATAAGACATTGTCATCAACATCCTCCAAATCTATCAACAGGGTCTCATAGATGGAAGTTAACAATATAATGTAAGATATGAAATAGGAAATTGTAAATCATATGGATACATAAGTGGACACATTACATGCAAAAATTAAACATGAATAATCATAACTATATTTAATAGTATACTACCTGGAATGGTGTAGGAAGAAATCAAATTGTATATGCCAAACTACTTGTGTAAAGGTGGTAAGTATAATCGAAGAGGATCCAAATGTAATATAAATACATTAAATTGGATGAGATGAGAATCATATATTTTATATGTACGTATGAAAACCATGATAAAAAATACCATAAATATAAGTATTCCATTAGACCCTCCATTCTTTTACTCATAGTTTTTATATTCTCCTCATTATAATTAATATGGGCCCATTACTTAGAATTAAATGCCCAAAATGCCACCCCAAAATTTGAATGGCATAGATTGGTGTAGGAATAAAAAATATTTTAGATGGAAAACTACTCATGCAAATTATAATTGATGAGGATCTATATTTAATATAAATTTATTCCATTGGAGGTGATTGGGAATAGATATTTTATATGACCTAATGAAAACCATGGTCACAAAGACCACAAAATTAAGGTATGTAATCAAAACCTCCATAATTTATTTCATATTTTTAATATTCTCTTCATAATTTTATGTACCCACTCCTTGGAATAAAATGGCCCAAATTCCACCCAAAAATTATAATTAGACACAACAAAGTCCTCAACCTCAGGATAATTGACAACAATTTCAAAGTTAGCCATGCTAGCCATAAAATAAGAATCATCAATCATATACACCTTATGGATGATGGAAATAGTCATGTAAATGAAATCGAACTTTATTTAACCAAAATGATATATTTTAATAACAAACACATAGATTGGTGTAGGAATAAAAAATATAACAAACACATGGATTTTAATGAATATGGGCCCATTACTTAGAATTAAATACCCCAAATTCCATCCCAAAATTTGAATGGCATAGATTGGTGTAGGAATAAAAAATATTGTAGATGGAAAACTACTCGTGCAGATTATAACTGATGAGGATATAGATTTAATATAAATTCATTCAATTGGAGGTGATTGGGAATAGATATTTTATATGACCTAATGAAAGCTATGGTCATAAAGACTACAAAACTAAGGTATGTAATCAAAACCTCCATAATTTTATGTACCCACTCCTTCGAATCAAATGGCCCAAATTCCACCCCAAAATTAGAATTGGACATAATAAAATCCTCAACCTCAGGATAATTGACAACAATTTCAATGTTAGCCATGCTAGCCATAAAATAAGAATCATCAATCGTATCCACCTTATGGATGATGGAAATAATCATGTAAATGAAATCAAACTTTGTTTAACCAAAATGATGGATTTTAATAACAAACACAACTATAACATAATAAAAAAAAGCTTTGATTCTCAATAATCCTGCTTCAAATTTTCATAAATATCCCCTATTTCCTACCAAACTTATGCCTAACTCAAACAATAATTTTATTTGACTAACATACAATAGCAAAATGATGACATACCCAAGCTATTATATGGAGTTAGATAATGTAAAATAAAATAATGAAGGGTTCTCCCAAATCACACCATACTAATAATAAAATAACCTTATAAAGTGGTTCCCAACATTCTAACCCAACACCACCTACATGTAATTAGAAATGCATCATGTCTATAAATCAATCCTGGTTTTGATAAGATAGATTATATCTACACTTACAATTGGGAATACATTTGTTAAATAGGAGCATGACCAATATGGGGATCTACTAGACCTAATTATGGGATCACTTGTCACAATACACAATGAGAGGTAGGGTTCCCAAGCCTAAAATATAACATAATCATGCAATAACCATAAAAGAGTTCTAAGATTTAATATTCACCTAGTCTAATAAACAAGAAAGTATATCTAATCTAGTGCGCACCAAAGCTTGTAGAACAACATGAGGGGTTAGTAAAGAAATAAAAACATTTATAGGAGAATATTAATTAAGCTAAATATGATTAAGACCCCAATACATGGAATATGAAGAGTAATATCATTTGAGCCAATACTTATGCTACTTCTATTTACTAAAGAGAGGATAACAAAGTTAGAATATACTTACCTAAATGTGAACCTGTCAAAACTCAATCTCTCCCTTAGATAAAGGGGATTCACAAGAGGTTTTTATGGTTTGTAAGGATCACTAAGAAAGGCTAAAGCATCCAAGACTTATCCGCAAGACTAGAATCTCCAAGTAGAAACCCTAAGCTAAGACTCCTCAAGTAGAATAGTGAAAGAGCAAATTATGAAGAAGCATGAGAGAATAATAACTCTTGATTGCATATATGAAATAATGATAAATGCTCTTATATTTATAGGAATATCTTTCCATAAATCCTCCTATAAATTTTAGTTGTATAGGGTTGACCATGGTTGACCTTCCATGTTTTTGGAGATAATTGACTAGGTTTGAGCTAGATCAATCAAAAGGCTAACAAACCCAACAAATGAAAAATACCCCTAAACTATATAGGGTCGACCCTGGTCTACCTAGTATAGTTGATAGACCAAAAGGAAATTAAGGTAAGAAAAGGAGGATGAAAAGAGGAAAAAACTAGAGGAGTGCGCAAGGGAAGAGTAATAGCTTAGAGAATGGTTTTAAGATATGGTTGGATTAGTAATAAGGTGTAAATAAGGGACAATAATCCTATGAAGCACCCAAGGTATACCCACCCCTTTCCCAATGCACCCCTTAAGGAGTGCATTTAGAGAGATTGAGTATTGATGGGTTCTTACAAAATGTAAAGCATTAATATTTGATAAAAGTTGAAAATATTATGTGTATACATATAACCCACTCTAATCTCATCACGTGTCACTAAGGTATAATAAGGGATTGTACTTTGAGAAAGAAGATAGTAACACACAATGGTAATGCTAAAAAAAATAATAGTACTTTAAATCCAAAATAGCTAAAAGTAAATGACTAAAAAGTAAATAACTAAAAGGTAAAGGCAATGCATACCTTGAATTACCTTTATCCTGGGATGGTTGTCTATTGTGTTCTTAGTTTTGATTATGTAGGGCATATATACTACTTTCAATAAACCGAAGAATACAAAACTAAAAACCAAAAAAAAACCAAACAAATGTAAGAAAAGGTAATATAATTGGTGCTATGAAGATGGGTTGTACTTGAAAAATTTGTAAATTTGGGGTGATAGGTGTTATGTTAGACCAAATGACCAAGTGAAAAAACAAGATCAAATTAGGTAACCAAAAATCCAAGGCTACTAAAGATCAAAAAAATCAAGCAAGCTATCCTCAAGTAAGAAAGGCAAACTCACCAAGCTAAACAAAAGATACATGTCAAACATGATGCTAATAAAACAAATAAATGTTAAAATAAGAAACAAAAAGGTAAAATAACATTGATGAATGAGCAGTAACAATCCACATCTCACTCAATAATGGAAAAAAGAAGCATAAAAAGGGAAAACAACATTGTTGAGTGAGACGTAACAAGCTTACCTCACTCAAAAATGGAAAAAGGGTATGAACTCAGTTGTCCATAATAGTAGGACAGTTCAATAATGAAAAATGGTAAAAGGAAAGTAAGGTAAGACTAGAAATGTAAATAGATGGTGTAAAGAGCATAATCCATAGTTTCTCAAACATGTTGTTTCTCTCTAAGGGTAGATAAAACTAAAACAAAGTAGTGCTAACATGTTTTTAAGAGGTGAAGAAGAAGGAATTGAAGAAGAATAAGGGAAAATAGATTTGGAATCACAATTTACTTGTCAATGGGGGAAATGAAATGGGTGGAGGGGAGAATAAAGGAAAAACCAAGGTAGAAGAAATCTTTATCAAATTCAAGACACTCAAATTAGGTTTGTCAAAATAAGAGGACTTTCAACCTTAAATACTATGAAGTTCTCTT
Organism: Torreya grandis; assembly: GCA_037957365.1. Classification (NCBI taxonomy): domain Eukaryota; kingdom Viridiplantae; phylum Streptophyta; class Pinopsida; order Cupressales; family Taxaceae; genus Torreya; species Torreya grandis. The sequence goes on along the minus strand of JARHVA010010393.1, from coordinate 92,211 downwards.
AGTGACACATGTATTAGGTTAAAAAATTAAGTATATAAATCATCCTATTACGGTTATATGCATGAATATTAAAATGGACTTACCTCCCCAAAACATGTTCCCTATTCTTCAGGACCCCTTATAGAGCCATCAGTCTACTACAAAGATTGGGTACTTGTGTGAGAAAGTAGATAACATAATAAAGTTTTTTGAACTCCCTTATTCCAATCTACTAGCCTACTATACCCCAAAGGACCTCAACTCTATGTGAGGCCAATTTTGGAGTTTGAGATTCAATTGGAGATAAGAGATGTACATGGAATCATGTCTTTTGGTGTGATTTTGACTTTTGAGATTTGTATGTTGTATTTTAGATATAATTACCTTTTGATTCAAATTATTTAGATTTTAACATTCTTAATGACATTTTCTATTCCTCCTACATATGGATTTAGAAGATCAAACATGGGTGTTAAAGATGACTTTCATTTGAATACTTGGGATAAGGTTTCTAAGAGAGAAAACCTCAAAGAACATGGGGTCTAAGATTCTCATAAATCTAGGTGAAATAAAAGTGTTATCTTGACTTCAACCTTGTTTTATCTAATGTGGAGATGAAAGGAAGGGTAAATCAAGAGGAATGACACATAGAACAATTTTAATTTCTTCAAATTGCAAAAATGTGACAAAGGGGAGAAAAGGATAAAATGACAATAAAATGTGATTCCTTATTATGAGAATGAGGGAAATGGAGGAAAACATGCAAAAAAAAAATTGTTGTGTAGATTTTATCTATAAAAAGAAGCAAAAACCAAAGTTGAGAACAAGGATCAATAACATGAAAAAGTGATAATTTTATGAGGAGGGTTAGGTCCTATCCATGTTCTTATACTACAACTTCATAAAATAAGGAAAATATAAAGCAAAATAGATGGTAGTTTTGTGAAGTATGTTGGGTTCTATCTATGGTCTTACAAAGAAACTCACAAAATAAAAACCTAAGGTGTGTCAAAACAAAGTTGGCAAGAAAAAAGTGTGAGAAAAATAATAAGGTGGTAATTTTGTGAAGAATTTCAGGTCCTATCTGTGATCTTATGAAACAACTCACAAAAAAAACCCTAAGGGGTGATAAAATAGAAAATGAAAGAAAACAAGAAGACTATGTTACATTAATAAACTAAAAGACCAAAAGAAAGGATTAAATGTTTATGAAAAAGAGAAAACTTGTTGTAGAGGGAGAGACCTATACTTAAGTAACCTATAAAAAGTGTTAGATATAGATAAAAAGAATGAAAAGAAGGAAATGTTTACGTGAAGTACTTTTTGAGGAATTATGCATTGGTGGGATCTTTGAAAACATGGCCTTCATTAGTTTGAAGGCAGTAGGTGCTTGGACCAAGAATATATTTGATTAAATATGGGCCCCACCATTTTTGGGTGTATTTACCTTATTTATCATGAGTTTAGTCTAATTTAAGGATAAGATTACCAACATTAAAAGTGCAGATTTTAACATGTTTTTAATGTTGTCTAACAATGTAAGACTTGTATTCATGGTTATGTTGTAAATCATAAACATGACATTCATCAAGGAGATCAAGGTAATGAAGGTGAGCTTCACACAATTCTTCATTAGGAATAATACCATGAAGATATATATGAAAAGAAGGAAGCTCAACTTCTAAAGGAAGGACTGACTTAGAATCAAAGACTAGAGAAAATGATGTTGCCCCAGTGGCAGTATGTATGTTAGTCTGATAGGCCCAAAGTACAAGGTAAAGATGAAGATGCAAATTCATATTAGTTTCATGAATTATATTTTTAAGAATTTTATTGAAATTTTTATTAGTGGCCTTAGCTTGGCCATTACATTGTGGATGATAAGGTGTGGAAAATTTGTGATTGATCTTGAATTCAACACAAAGTTATTTAACATGTTTGTTTCTGAGGTTACCACCATTATCTGAAGTTATGGTATGGGGAACATCAAAGTGTCAAATGATTTGATTAATAATAAATTTGGAAATGGTAGGACTGATGACATTATCAAGGGGCATAAATTCAATCCACTTGGTAAAATATCTTATTATTGTGATGATAAAGACATGTCCATCATGGAAGTGAGGAATTTTACCAATGCGATCAAATCCCCATGTGAAAAATGGCCAAGGAGATTCGATAGTTTGAAGTTCGGCTATAGGTGAATGGATTAGATCATTGTAAAGCTGATAAGGATACAATTTTATCATATTTGATTACATCCTTTTCAAGAGTAGGTCAAAAGTAACCCATACATAGGCATTTTTAGGCTATATCATGTCGATTATAGTGGCCACTACGAATGCCTCCATATAATTGTTCAGAAAGAGGAAGGACCTCATATTTCATAACAAAATGGAGAAAGGTACCTTTAGCATTGTGATAATAAAGGATGTTGTTTTGAAATACATATTTGAAAGCTTGTTTACGAATGCATGTCTTTTCATGAGAATTTAAATTATGAGGATAAGTTTGGTGTTCTAAAAATTGAATGATATCTTTATAATATGGGCTTTGGCAAATGGTAATATCCTTGATATGACAAATAAGTGAATTTGGTGTTTGATTTGAGGATGAGGATTTTATTATTTGTATAATAAAATAAGGATCATAAACAACTTGATGAAGATGAAAGAGAGATGTTGATGAGGCAAGAGAATCAGTAATAGAGTTTTGATATCTAAGAATAGGCTTAATAGTAAAAGATATAAAATCCTTAGCAAGAGTGGTTGCAATTTGATGATAGGTAATAAGGTTATCACTTTTACATTGATAATCATCACTAACTTGATGATAAATAAGTTGAGAATCACCTAATGCATGAAGTTATTGAATGTCTAAATCAAGATAAGCTCTCATGCCTAAGATAAGAGCTTCATATTCAACTATATTATTGGTGACATCAAAGGTGAAAAAAAAATATAAAAGAATGATCTTGCCAAGAGGACTCGTGATAATGTAACCTACCCCATCTCCTTGAAGGCATTTAGCACCATCAATGTGAAGCATCTATTATGACCAACATACCCTCTTTTTCTTGAAAATTGGGACCCTTGAGATGCTTTGAACCTTAACACTAAAAGTTTGGAATATTTGAATGTTATTGGAATCTGAAGATCATCCTCTTTGATAAATGGCTTATTCTCTTTCTATTATTAAACTTTAATTTGCCTAATCTTACTAATGATTTGCCTTGTGAATGTAAAATATAGATTTGATGGAGATAACACTGATAAATATTGATCAAAAGGCTATGGATATGTTTTACAGACTCTATGGGGTGTCAAGAGTGCCTAGAGTAAGTATGGAAGTGTTTGGTTTTCATTTGGTCCTTCATTGTGCTCATCTAGACATTCTAGTCAAGTGGTAGAAAAATCTAAGTAGGTACTTTGCTAACATCACCATTTCCACATATAAATGGGTTAAATAAAATTGGTCATATGAGTGTGTTCATATTTGTACCAAGTTTATATACTCCATGTTTCAAGTCAAGTTTATATACTCCAAATTTCAGGGCCTCCACATGATCGTATCAAAAGTTATTAGCCTTCAAAGTTTCCCTCCAATGCACTTTTTGCTATTTTTTTTAGACAACCAATTTTTCAAGGAGTCCAAAAGAGCCTGGTAGGCATTTTCATGAAGCCATATCTCTCATGCAATGTAACTTCAGATAAGATAGTCAAATTAATTTGTTAAATCTCATGTAATGAACATCTCCCCAAAATTTGAGCTTATATGACATAACACACCAAAAGTTATAAGCATGCAAAGTTGGCTCCCAAATAGTTTTAGACTGATTTCCTAATAAGTATGTGAACGTCATGTAAAACCATGAAAAAGGGCTCATTTCAAAATTTCATTAGTGCATTTAAAAATCTCTCAGGACTAGTAGGTTTAATATGCTAGTTTATTATGGTATTAAGTCCATTATCTAAAAATTTGGTGACTTGGTGAGTTACAAAATTCAAGATAAAAAATTACAAAGTTGGCCAATAATATATGACGGTCTTAAAAACGTCAAATTTCATTTAGGGTGAAACCAAATACTGGCTTAAATTTGATGATCTTCAAGATGTCAATGATGGTTTTGAGGACGTCATGTGATGGTTACAAGGATGACAAAATTAATACGATATAAAAATATAGATGATATTAAATTTGACGGTCTTCTTGACGTCAAATACTATTGTGAGGATGTCAAAATGGGAGTGTAAATAGAACTTATAATGCATTTTTAAGAGGCCATATCTTTCATGCATTGCATTTTTAGATGAAATGGTCAAATAAGTTTGTTAACCCTCATGCAAGGAATATGTTTGCCAAGTTTCAGATCACATGACCTAATACATCAAAAGTTATGGACGTGGAAAGTTGCCTTCCAACATATTTTCACTATTTTTTCATAACCATTTTCAGAAGAACTCAAACAGAACTTCAAAGGCATTTTCATGAGGTCATATTTTTTATATGTTACATCTTAAAGTGAAATGGTCAAACCATTTTGATAACCCTCATGCAAGGAACATGTTCATAAAATTTGAGCCCATGCGACATAATACAACAAAATATCTAAGCATGGAAATTTGCCCTCCAATGCACTTTTTATTATTTTTCCAGACTTGGCCAATTTTGAAGGGTCTAATTTGAGCCTAGAGGGAATTCTCAAAAAGTCATATCTTTCAACAAATACAGTTTCAGGGGAAATGGTCAAATGGGTTTGTTAAACCTCATGCAAATAACATGTTCACCAAGATTTAGATCATGTTAATTAGTCAATAAAAATTTATGAGAATATAAAATTTTCCTTCTAATGCACTTTTGTCATTTCTCCAGACTTAGCCAATTTTGTAGGGTCCAAATTAAGCCTAAATGTCATTTTCAAGAGGTCATATCTCTCAAACAATATAGTTTCAAGACAAATGGTCAAATGGGTTTGTTAAAACTTATGCAAGGAACATGTTAACCAAGTTTGAGATCATGTTATTTAGTGAAGTAAAAAATATGAGCATTAAAATTTGTCTTTTGATGCACTTTTTGTCATTTTTCTAAATGACCAATTTTATAGGGTCCAAACAGAGCTTAGTGGGCATTTTCAAGATGTTGTATCTCACATATGATTCAAATTCAAGATAAATGGTCAAATGGATTTGTTAACCCTCATGAAAAAAACATTTTTGCTATGTTTGAGATTATACAACATAGTACGTCAAAACTTATGAATGTGTACAATTGGCCTTCAAAGCATTTTGGTTGGTTTTCTAGATCCAAAAAAAACCTCATATGCATTTTCATAAAGTCATATCTCTCACATGTTATATTTGTAGGATAAATGGTCAAATGGGGGTTTTTTACATTAATTCCAAGATCATATACACCAATTTTTAACTCACTTGCTAGTACACATCAAAAGTTACAAAGACCTAAAGTTGGCCTCATGGTCATATTTCACTATTTTTTCATACTCAGTCATCATTTTTATGACGTGCAAGTAGCATCAAGGGACCCACCACCAATGTAATTTGAAAGAGAAAATTCCTTTTAATATATATGTGTTAGTCTATTAGCATATATGGGAGCTATTTGTCAATTTTGATGTAGGAGGTCACCTGCATTGTAATCTTTGTATGAATGATAGTTGTGCTTATCTTATATGTAGTATTTTGAGAATTTAAAAGGTAAACTTCCTATATTATCTTTAAATAGGTAGGGGTTACCATTTTTTAAAGTGAGAGATTTTGATAAAATTTTATATTAGAGCAGTTAATACAATTTAAATTCTGCAAAGATTGTTTTGTATTGTGTTACATTGTTTCTGCTTTCTCTCAGTTATAGGTGTATGTCTTAGATTTGAATAGTTATTTGATAGATGAAATGCATTTTATGTTCATGAGATTTCTGGTTTGTGCTATGTTAAACTAGTTGAAGAGTTCCAAGTTTACTTTGCTTTTATTTACTCTGCATTTGAATGTTCTTAAGATATTCATATTAACATAGAAAAACACTTCAAATAATCTTGAATTTTACTCATGATCTTTATATTTTCTTTGAATCTTGTCTAGGATTTGGTGAAGCTTGAGCTTATGCTATGTTCCATCACTGAATGATTAAATCTATGCTCAAATTGACTAGAACTTTATCATTACGTTTGAGATAAATGCTTGCAATTATTTTTTGTCTCTACCTTACCCTATCTTTTGCTTCTTTTTTATCAATATTCACTTTAGCTTAGATTTCATTTTAAATATTAATTTATAATAGTTTTTAATTAGAATTATGATCATAATCCATCATCAATAACAAAGATATATAAATTTAGGATCAAGGTGGCTCCCAACCACCAAATCATATAAATATCATAGACAACTCTTGCATTACTTTGCTTCTATTCCATCACAAACAATTAAAATTGTCACAAACTATAACTCATGCCATGGATTCTCAAAATCCTAAAATGAGAAGTGTTCTTCAATACTAACAACATCTTTGAGGAAAATGAAAGTATCAATAAGAGTTCCGTTGGCACTAGAAAGAGGGCTTCAACAAATATTTGTGAATTTCTAGGATCTTTATTGGTTTTGGTGTATTTTGATCAAAGATCACTCTATTTTTTATATATTAGTGTTTTTTTAACATAATTGTGTAAAATTTGGTAATCTTCATAGTTTTAGATCAATTTTTGTGCTTATTTAGACAATGATTATTATTATTCGAAGATATACAATTAAATTTTGGTAAAATAACTTCAAGTATTAAGAAATAATAGTATTTGAAATTAGAACAGTTGATTTTGGTTAAAGATTGACAATTATTTATGAATTTTGAGTTTATTTGAGTCAAAGGTTGAAAAGAATGGTCATCTTTGCATAATTCAACACATCTTTAAGCTTATTTAGTCAAAGATCGATGTCCTTTGTCCCTTTATGAATAAATATTTACAAAGTAAGATTAGTGTGTATGTTGATTATTATTTTTTTTATAAAAAAACTAACTTGGTATATCGTATTTCAATTTTTTTATTTTTTTTATTTTCAAGTTAAAATTATCCAAATCAAGGTTGAGGTGAACAAAAATCTTCAAGCTCCCATTCTACTTCACCGGCTCATGTTACTCATGTGTTTAAGGTATGGCATGGCTAGGTGGGTCTTCAATCAATGTACTAGGTATAATGCATGATCTTCCTCAAAATCCAGAAAAGTACTTGCCTTCTTTCAGCCCAAATAATGTTGTTATTGCTAAAGAACATATTATGTCATTAAAAGCTACTTTGAGATTATTGAATGTAATTCATAAAGATGTAACCTAAAAATTATTTCTATTTACTTTTAAAGATGCTACTTATGAATGGTTTTTTAACCTTTTAGAGGATTGCATTACTAGCTATAATAATTTTAATAATATCTTCATTGATCAATTTCACAAAATTATTATTCCATGCATTCTTTATCAGCAGTTCATCACCATTAGAAAATATGTTAATAAAACCACTACATCCTTTAATGCTAGGTTCTAAAAGATGTTTAACAAAATTTTAGCCCATTATAACCCTAAAGAGGCTTTATCCTTAGAGATTTATAAGGATGCTATAGATCCCTTGACCTCTATGTTCTTAAAAAGATCTGTTCTAGTCATAAACACATTGACCCAGGCCTATTCTAAAGCTATAGTAATTAATGACCAAATATAGCCTCAATGTCAAATGGTGTATTATATGTATAATGTTAATTTGAATTGGCCTATCTAGAATGTCATCCCTAATATGCCTACTTTAACACCAATTCAAAACTATTTTCCTTATGTCATACATATCTTGGCAAAAAACTATAGTTCTTAAATAACACCACAAATAGATTTCATCTACAAAATCATTAAACTTTAATGTCCATAGCCAGTAATAATGTTCCAATTCATGAGCCTGAGACACCAAAAAATTCAAATGAGTTGATATTAAAAATGGTTCAAAATTTGAGCACTAATTTTCTACAATTGTAAAAATAAGTAAGAAATACAAGGGAAAGTTATGACAAAAAATATGCTCCTCAAAGGTTTGATAAGACTCAAAATGAGTTTTATAGATATAATAATGTATTATCTAAATATGTACATGTGAGTTGCAATGATATTATTTAGGCTGATCATTACAATATTTATGAAAAATCTGAAATTGTGCCTAATCAAGACTTTGTTGCAGGGACATTTGCCTTTGCAAAAGCATCTCAAGGTTTCATACAGGCCATTGATTTTTCATTTGAGGATGGAGATGAGGACAAAGATGAGTCAATTAAGAAATTACAATTGAATATCAATAAGAAGTCAACATTGGTACACATGTAGATGAAGAATAAGAGTTATTGGGAGTGAATATGGATCAAATAGAAGATGATCTTTCTTTAGAGGACAACAATGGAGGCAACCCACATAGGTTTATTTCTAAAATAGAGAATATATGTAAAGAAGATTATCATTGGCAATAGTCATACTATGATTTTCTGAATGGGATCAAGAAGTTAGAGATAGTAGATGATAGAATGGGACAACACATGGATGTTTCATCAAAGAATTTCACCAATAATCTAGAGCTCCTAGAAGATGATATTACTTGGGAGGAAGCAAACCAAGATAAGATGAAGCTTTATTGGGAAATAGAGTTGCTTTTCTTCAATAAAGATGAAGATGAATCATGTGAATCAAATTAGGAATATCATTTGACGTCATTAAGAAGGTGGTAATATGGGACCAACATGTTTCTCATGATGAGATTTCAGATAGACATCATTCAATTGATCAAGGTGAAGATGCATTTTGGGATGAATTAGAATATTTTTGTGTAAATATTGGTAGTCCACTTTCATCTCACAAAGAACCTAATAAAGACATCAGTCTGAAGATGTAAGTCAAACTACCATTATTGAGTGAAGATGATATAGGCCAATATCTATGTACGAAAGAAGTATAACTGACACTCCTACTACAAAGTAGGTTAATTTGAGAAGAAGATAATTGGGTCTTAGATTCATATCTTCAGTCCATACATTTGAGGAGGCTGATAGGAGATCAAGTCACACCATCCATAAGACACAGGCATATAAACTCCCCTATCTATAAGAAGATGACATAAAAAAGCACTCAAGTTTCAAGGTGCTATAATAGATTAAATAATTTTTCATTTGATCTCAGAAGTAATATTTTGTAAAGTTAGTATAAAGTGTAGATTAGTTTCTTTTCCATTCTTTCTTTTTCATTTTTATTTCCTTCCTGTCTCTTGTTTGCACTTAAGCATGTATATATATATTTTTCCTTCCTTCTTTATTGCTTCCTATTGTGTGTTTGTTTTTGTTGTTTTGTTATTTGATCTTAATAAGTCCTTTTGGGACAGCCCTAGCTCAAAGTTATTCAAATTTGCTTGAAATTCCAAAAGATTCAAGAACAAAGGTATGAACCTCACACTCATGTTGACCATAGTTTGAAGCACAAACTTGATGTTATTATTTAGGGAAACTAGAAAAGACTAATGAATAGGTTAAATATTCCATAGAAACTTTTACATTATTTTGACCTAAACTTGATTTTAAGAATAATAGCATGTTTGAAATGAAATATTAACCTATTGAAACACATTCATACTTGCACTTAATAAACATCCTTTCCTAGGACAAAGGTCACAACCAAAGGTAATTGTCTGAAAATCAAACACTTGACCAAATCCCTAAACCTGGCTAGCCTAGTTCCCAACCTTTGTTAGAAGGCCAAAAAGAAGAGCTTATTGTAAAATCAAAAGCTTCTTAAATGAAGGTGATTCTAGAAATCTCCATTGTGGATATGGATGTTTGACTGATAGTGGAACAAGGCCATGAGTGGAACCAAAGGCATCTCTATTGGGCCTATGGACACCTGGCTGATAGTAGAGCAATGCCCAAGCCTTCCTTGAGCTAAAAGAATGATTCTTAATAAATATATAAACATGATACCTATCAGATATTAATGATTAAATGCATGAAACCCATAAGTTGATTCCTAAATCCCATGGTAAACAGTAAGTGGAATCTAAGTGCACACACAACATGGCTATGTTTTAAATATTTGATCCTAATTCTACATACACAAAGCTTATTTCAACCATGACCTATTTTTGATGATGGCATTAATCAAGTGGAATAGATGGATTATTTATTTATCCAAACCAGAGTCTCTAGGTTCTAACATATTGCTATGTTTCCTCTATGAGTCACCATTTGTTAGAGACAAAATACCCCCATTTTCTTGAAAATTGGGACCCTTGAGATGCTTTGAACCTTAACACTAAAATTTTTGCATATTTTAATATTATCAAAATCTGAAGATCATCCTCTTTGATAAAACAACTTATTATCTTTCCATTATTAAACTTTAATTTGCCAATCTTACTAATGATTTGCCTTGTGAATGGAAAGTTTAGGTTTCATGAAGATAACACTGATAAATACTGATCAAAAAGTTATGGATAGATTTCACAGAATCTATGAGATGTAAAGAGTGCCTGGATTAAGTATGAAAGTCTTTGGTTTTCATTTGGTCCTTCATTATGCTCATCTAGACATTCTGGTCAAGTGGCAAAAAATTTTGAGTAGGTACTTTGCTGACATCACCATTTCCACATATGGATAGATAAAGTAAAATTGGTCATATGAATGTGTTCAAATTTATACCAAGTTTATATACCCCAAGTTTTAGGTCCTCCACATAGTTGCATCAAAATTTATTAGCCTTCAAAGTTAGCATCTAATGCATTTTTTGCTATTTTTTCCAGACGGCCAATTTTTCAGGGAGTCTAAAAGAGCTCGGTTGGCATTTTCATGAAGCTATATCTCTCATGAAATGTAACTTCAGATAAAATAGTCAAATGGCTTTGTTAACCCTCATGCAAAAAACATGTTATAAAATTTTGAGTTCATACTACATAGCGCATCAAAAGTTACAAGCATTTAATGTTAGCTCCCAAACAGTTTTAGACTACTTTCTTGACAAGTGTGTGAACGTCATGCAAAACCATGAAAAATGGCTCATTTAAGCATTTAATTGGTGCATTTGGAAAGCTGATTGGACTAATGAGTTTAATATGTTGGTTCATTCTTGTATAAAGTGCATTCTCTACAAATTTGGTACCTTGGTGAGTTCTACACTTCAAAATAAAAAATTACAAAGTCAGCCAAAAATAGATGATAGTCTCCAAGACATCAAATATAATATTATATAAAAATTCATATGAGCTTGAATTTGATGGTCTTTTGGACGTCAATGACAGTTGTGAGGAAGTCATGTGATGGTTTTGAGGATGTCAAATTTAATCCCATATAAAAACAAGTACAAGCTTAAATTTGATAGTCTTCGCGATGTCAATGATGGTTGCAAGGATGTCACATGATGGTTGTGAGGATGTCAAATTTAATCCCATATAAAAATATTGAAGAACTTAAATTTGATGGTCTTTATGATGTCAAATATGATTTCAAGTATGTTAAAATGGGAGTGTAAATAAAACTTAGAAGGCATTTTCAAGAGGCCATATCTTTCATGCATTGCATTTTCAGATGAAATGGTCAAATGGATTTGTTAACCCTCATGCAAAGAAATTATTCACCAAGTTTGAGATTATGAGACATAATATTCCTTTCAATATATTTTCACTGCTTTTTCATAGTTCGTCATTTTTAGAACTTAAATAGAACTTCGAAGGCATTTTCATGAGGTCTTATCTTTCATGTGCTATATCTTCAAGTGAAATGGTCAAATGGGTTTGTTAACCTTCATGCACGAAACATGTTAACAAATTTTGAGTCTATGCAACATAGCATAATAAAATATCCAAGCATGGAAAGTTGTTGTATAACACACTTTCTGTTATTTTTCTAGATTTAGCCAATTTTGAAGGGTCTAATTTGAGCCTAGAGGGCATTTTGAAGAAGTCATATCTCTCAACAAATATAGTTGCAAGAGAAATGGTCAAATGGGTTTATTAACCCTCATGAAAAGAACATGTTTTCTAAGTTTGAGATCATGAAACTTAGTTAATCAAATGATATGATCATGGAAAGTTTCCTTCCATTGCACTTTTATCATTTCTTTAGACAACCAATTTTGCAGGGTCTAAATTGAGCATGGAGGGCATTTTGAAGAGGTCATATCTCTCAAGAAATACAATTTCAAAAGAAATGGTCAAATATATTTGTTAACCCTCATGTAATAAACATGTTTTCTAGATTTGAGATTATGCAACTTAGTGCATCAAAAGATATGAGCATGGAAAGTTTCCTTCCAATGCACTTCTTGTCATTTTTCTAGACTTGGCCAATTTTACAGGGTCTAAACAAATCTTAGTGGATATTTTCAAGATGTTGTATCTCACATGTGCTTCAACTTCAATATAAATGGTCAAATGGATTTGTTATCCCTCATTCAAAGAGCATTTTCACTAAGTTTGAGCTCATGTGACATAGTACGTAAAAAGTTATGAATGTATAAAATTTGCCTTCAAAGTATTTTGGTTGGTTTTCTAGGTCCAAAAAGAGCTTGGTAGGCATTTTCATGAAGCCATATCTCTTTCATTTTGCATCTACAAGAGAAATGGTCAAATGTGTTTTTCCAAATTTATTCTAGGATCGCATACACCAAATTTAAACTCACATGCTACTACACATCAAAAGTTACGAAGACCTAAAGTTGGCCTCCTGACCATATTTCACAATTTTTTCATACTCAATCATCTTTTTCAAGAAGTTCAAGTAGCATCAAGGGACCCACCACTAATGTAATTTAAAAGGAAAAATTCATTTATATATATATGCTAGTCTGTTAGCATATATGGGAACTATTTGTCAATTTTGACGTAGGAGGTCACTTGCATTGTAATCTTTGTATGAAGGACAACTGTCCTTATCTTACATGTAGTATTTTCATAAATTAACAAGCACACTTCCTATATTCTCTTTAAATAGGTAGGGGTTACCATTTTTTAAAAGGAGAGATTTTGACCAAATTTTATATTAGAGCAATTAATACAATTTGAATTCTGCAAGGATTGTTTTGTATTTTGTTACATTGTTTCTTCTTTCTCTAAATTGTAGGTGTATGTCTTAGATTTGAATAATTATTTGATAGATGGGCTGCGTTTTATGTTCATGAGGTTTCTAGTTTCTGTTATGTTAAACTAGTTGAAAATTTCTAAGTTTCCTTTGCTTTTATTTACTCTCTATTTTAATGTTCTTATGATATTTAGATTAACATAGAAAAACACTATAAGTAATCTTGAATTTTACTCATGATCTTTATATTTTCTTTGAATCTTGCCTAGTCTAATTAGTGAAGCTTGAGTTTATGTTATGTTCCATCATTAAGCGGTTAAATGTAAGCTCAAATTGACTAGAAATTTGTCATTATGTTTGAGATAAATGCTTGCAATCACTTTTTCTCTCTACCTTATCCTGCCTTTTGCTTCTTTTTTTATCAATATTCACTTTAGCTTAGATTTCATTGTAAATATTTATTTAGAATAGTTTGTAGTTAGAATTCTGATCATAATCCATCATCACCACTAAAGATATATAAATTCATGACTAAGGTGGCTTCTAACCACCAAATCATATAAATATTGTGGACAACTCTTACATTACTCTGATTCTATTCCATCACAAGTAATTAAAATTATCACAAACTACAACTCATGCCATGGATTCTCAAAATCTTAAAATGAGAAGTGTTCTTAAACACTAAGATCACATGTGAGTAAAATAGAAGCATCAACAAGGTCCAAGTATCCTCATACAAGTCAACATTAATTTCAAGGAGGTCTTCATTAACTACTTTTGGTTTAGTAGTACCAAAAGGATTGGAAGATTCATCAAGTTGATTGGCTTAAAGATCGGTAGTAAAGCTATGAAAGTAATCTTTGAGAGAGATAACTTGATTAAGACCTTCAATGTAAAGTATATTCTTATCTAAAATATCATCTTGAAGGGAAGAAGTGGCTGGAATGTGAGCTACATCAAGTTGATCATCTATGACTTGCCCTTTGATAACTTTTTGAGTAATGATGCAGAGATCAAATTCCATAAGTAGGACCATCTATTTTCCAACTCTATCTCCAGGAAGAAAGGATTTAGAGAAGAAATGATTAAGGGGGTCAGAATAAACTATGACATAATTAGTCTAGTAAAACATGTAATGATGAATCTTTTCAACTACAAAATAGATAGCAAGGCAATCACATTTGACTTTGGTATAATGTGTCTCATAATTGATAAGGCCTCAACTAATGTAGTAGATAGCATACTCTCTTACCATATCATCATGTTGGGAAAACATTTCCCTAATTGAAATAGGTGTGGAAGAAGTATATAGAATCAATGGTCTATAATTGGAAGGAAGATGAAGTGTAAGTGGGTGAAGCAAAGACTCTTTCATGCTATCAAAGGATTTTTGACATGGATCTGTCTATTCTAAAGCAATGCCTTTCTTGAGAAGGGAATTGATGGAGTGGATGCAATAAGCCATTTTTGGAACAAATCATGTATTTTCTCTAAGTTTTCCTAAATAAGTATGAATATTGGGGAAAATTTAGGAATGGGCATGTTGGCTATGGCACCAATCTTGGTAGAGTCAACATCAATGTCTCAAAGAGAAACTAATAATCCTAACAATTTTCCATGTGTGAATCTAAATACACATTCGTAAGGATTAAGTCTAACTTTATATTTAAGGAGATGGTCAAAAAGGATAGTAGGATTAGAAAGATGATTTTCATGATGTTTGGATTTAACAATAAGATCATCCACATAGGTTTCAACAATTTTGTGAATGATATCATGAAAGATGTGATTAATTACTCTTTGGTAAGTGGATTTGACATTTTTAAGGCTGAAGGGCATTTTTACATAGCAATAGGTGACCCATTCCATGGTGAAAGTAGTCTTATGTTGGTCCTCAAGGGTTATATGAATGTGATTGTATCTTGAAAAGACATCCATAAGAGATACCATTTCATAACCAATCATGGAATTAACAATGCCTCTATTAAATTTAAAAGAAATTTGTCCTTGGGATAATCAAGATTAAGATTTTGGAAATAAATACAAATATGAATGACCATTGTGACTTTCTTTTGAATAATAATAATGTTGGAAACCCATTCAGAATAATTCACTAGTTTGATAAATTTAGGATCTAGTAGTTTCATGATTTCTTTATGACAAAGTTGAAACTTTAGGTTGAAATTTTATTTATTTTAGACCATATTATTGGCATTAGGATACATAATGATGTGATACACCATAATTATAGGGTTAATGTTAGGTATGTCCTCATAGGACCAAGTGAAATCCTCACAATACTTATCAAAGAATAAACTTAAATTGTCATGTTTAGTAGGTGAGAAATCATGAGAGATTATGATAGGTCAAGGAAAATATGGAGTACCATATTCAATGTGAGTGGTTTCTATGATAATTATGGAATTACCATCTTCAATGTGGTATGATGCATTATGTAAGGCTGAAATTAGATTTGTATTGGGATCAATGTTAGCAATGAAGTTTTTAAAGCAAGGAGTTTTAGTTTTAAAATTCCCAAGTTTATGATGTTGCTGAAGAAGTTGAAGTTCTCAAGAATAAAGTAACTCATGCATAACTTCATCAATAATCAAGGTAAGAAGAGGACCATAATATTAGACATCTACTTCAAGATTTAAAATTTTATTTCCATGGTGATCATACTCAGAATGTATCTGATGAACATTAGTTGCCTTGGCATCAAGTGTCATTTAGGGAGTAAAATAGATGAAGTAGGAGATATTGATGTGTTATTGGGTTTAATGATGGGAGGAGGATCAAATTAAATGATTGGATCGATAGGTGGTAAAGGAGATGTAAAAACTTCTATAGGTTTGGAAGGTATAATTTCCTCTACCTCCCAAGGAGTATTGATAAGAGGCACATGGCACTCAGGATATAAGATATGATCCATAGAAATGGTATGAACATATTGATTAAAATCATGAATTTGGGCTAATGTTTTTTGATAATGCTGGACATCCATGTCTCTACATTAATCTTGGGCCATGATATAGTTATCGTCATATATTTGAGAAATTATACATGCTTGAGAACTAGGGGGAGTTTCATAGGGTGAAATGTTGATATTATTTAATGTATGAGGAAACATGATGAGAGGGTCTTGAAATAATTTTTCCACTCTAAAACCATTATAAGTGAAGTCATCTTCTAGTATAGAAGGTTCCAAATCATTATATGGAGGGGGAAAATTGATAATCTCATCAATAAGAGGAATAGTATGATCCCTAGGTAGGAGAAAAGGAGGAATACATTGTGAAATGTAGGGAGGTAACTTTGTAGTATCATAAATATATTGAAAATCATTGGGTTCATCATTTTCAAAATCTACTAGAGTAACTTGTAAATTAGGATTCATGTTGATGAACTCAAGTAAAGGATGACTATTGATTTTAGGAATTGTAGGAATATGATATTATGATTTAGGATTGGGAATTTTAATTCTCCATGGGTTGGAATTAGCTTCATGCTTATACCATTTTCCATTATGTAAGAATTTAATACATTGACTACTAGAAGAAGCAATAGCCTTCATTCGATGAGTCCATGGATGACCAAGGAGTATGTTATAAGATAAAGGAAGATAAAGGACCATAAGCTTGGTTTAAACTATTTTAGTTCCAATGGTTAATGGAATCTAAATACAACCAAGTGGATTCTAATTCATCTTATCAAGACCATGACAAGTAATATGAGTTTGCTAGAGATGATCCTTATTATAACTAAGTTTTCATATAAGCCATAAAGATGTCACATTAAGATTAGAGCCTTCATCAATTAGAACTTTTTGGATAAGAGTGGTATTAATGGATATTTTTATAAAGAGTGGTGGATCATCAACATGAAAAATAATCTCATCATTGATCATGTCCTCTTTAAGGAATTAAATAGAGGGTTTGGAAGAAGGACACATAGTTTCAATGGTATTTATGTTGGTATGTTGAGAATCGATAAAAGGTGGCTCTTCATATATGAAAGAAGGATATTTAATTTATTGAAGTTATTGCATAAGGAATTTACAATGATAAGGTGAAGTATGAACCAACTCCATAAGTGGAATATTACAAGGCATATAATTAAGTTCTTCAAGAAAGTTTCAATGAGACTTAGAAGAACCAACATGAGGTTTGGGAAGGAGATTACATTTTGGAGGAATAGATGTGGTTGGAGGATCAAAAAGAGGAAGTTGTTCTTTAGGTATTTTCAAATCAATATTTGTGGTGGTGGTGGTATATTTAAGTAATTTTTCTTCTAAATATGGCTTTTTAGGCTTGGTAATGAGATATTTGTGAGCTGGTTTATGATGATAGTTGCCCTTAGTAGTGTTGAAATATTGAGAATTGATAAATTATTGGTCATAATCGACATCAATGCCACAAACATATTTAGAAGTTGATTTATTATTTTAAGAGGATTTTTTGGTTGTTAAAGTTAGAAGCTTTATAAGTTTGTCATTTTTGATAGGTAGCAGTGTAATCTTGATGATGAAGATTGATCATAACTTCATGGTTAAATGAATCACCAATCACATAAGAGACAAAAATTTTAGTGAGAACTCTAAAAGATTCATCAAATGCCCAATGTTAGCATGGAACCAATAAAATAGATTGGGATCATACCACTTAGGAGGAGCATTTGGATAGATGAAATGTTTTGAGGGTGGTAAAAATTATTTCATTTGATGAATTGAAAGAGGTGTATGAGAAAGTGAAGGAACATCAGTTTTAACAACTCTTAGTTTGGTTTGAAGAGTATTATTAGTGATATAATTATATGTTTGGAAAGATCCTTTAAGAATTTTAGTATTAGGTTCAAATTTCTTCATGAGAAAGTCTTGATGTTTAGCTTTATCAAGAGCTTCATTAAGTTTTTGTGGAGCAAAGGTTCAAACCTTATCTTGGAGAGTGGGAATCAAAGCTATGATAAATAGTTTGAATAAGTTATCATTGTCCATGGTATGTTTGGATTTATGGGATAAATATTTCCATCATTTGATAATGTCATGAATTGATTTAGTTGGAGATTGATTAGCATTGATGAAGTGGCTAAGATAATTTTTAGCAAGATCATTGTATTGAAACTTTTAACTAAAGGATTAACCAAATATTCAAGTTGAAAAATAGAGTATTGGGTAAGTTTATTATAGAATTATAATATATTATCAATAAAAATTTTGACTAAGAGTTTAGTTTTGGTAAAGGTATTAGTTTGGATCCACTCTTTGTAAAGGTTGCCAAAGGCTTTAAGAACTAAGGCAGGGTCTTTAGTTCCATCATATTTGATAGTTGGAGATATGTTACCAATATCCATGGATAAAATAAAGGGGGATAAAGTCTCATTTTGAATGGTTTGAAGAATTTTTTTATTCATTATGGGTTAATGAATAAAATTTCCTGAGGCATCCCTAAGAGGTGGAGGAATGAAATTGGGATTAGCTTTAGGGTGAATAGTTAAAGGTTGATTAGCCACATTGATTAAAAATTGTTGAAGCTACATCATTTAATCAGTGTTAGAATTTTTCATTATGTTCATTTTTTGGATAAATTGGCTAAAATTTGAGTTATATTAGGAGGTGGGTTGGTGTGGTAGGAACACTCCCAAAATTGGTACTAAGGAGAGGATTATTAGAAGATGGGCTATTAGTGAGGTTGTTGAATAAAATTGAGTCAATCACTTCCACATTAGTTTGAAGAGTTTGAAGGTGATAAGTTTTTTGTTAAGTATATAAAGGATTAGATCCATCAACTTCATCTTGAGGTGTTATTTGAACCATATTATAGTTCATGGATGAAGGAGGATAAGAGGTGCCCTAAGAGTGATGGTGCTTTTGGGAGGAAAAGAGAGGAATAAATGAACATCCCATAGAGTATCTAAGTGGATTCAATGTATCCAAAAATATTTTAATAAGATACATCATTATGACTAAAAATATATGAACATAATGCAAAATTAGAGACAATAGGGAAATAGATTGATGAATCGGGAAGGTAGAAAGTAGTATATGGTCGAGTAGGTCGACCTAACATAGGAAACAAGGCATGTAAACTATATAGGGTCGACTATGTTAATCTAATATAGTGAACAAAGATAGGAAAATAATGAAAAAGGTTTGTAAATTGTACAAGGTTGATTGGGTCGATCTAATATAATGTACATAGATAAGAAAAAGGTGTAGGGTCAATTGGGTCAACCTAGTAAAATAGATAGGGAAAATGAGAAGGTTAATAATAGGTTATGAAATCAAACAAGAAAAGTTTTGTAGCTAATCTATAAAATTAATAATTAAAGGGAAACAAATATTCAATTGGATCAACCATGTCCAATCCAATTTAAGCACACAATACAAAACCTTGGACTAACACTATCTAATGCAAGTTTTTATACACACAATTGAGAAAAGAGAAAACAATCAAATTGAAAAGTAAAGAGATAAATAATTGGTTTAACCTAAGATGTTTTATTATATTATTAAGAATATGATTTGAAATGTGATGGTAAGTTGGTTGTAAAGCAAGGAGCTAGATAATAATCTAAGGATGGTTTTGAGTAGTTTGGGTTAAAAAGAATTGTAGTGGCAATGATACATGCTTGGTATTATGGCCTACCCCATCAATTCACACACCATAGTGATAAAGGTGTCAGGTGCTTAGCCATAATATACCATTAACCACACTTTATACTTGACCAAATTATCAAATCAACTTCCCCCTTAGTGATGAAATCTAAGTAGGTTGGCCTTGGGTAGACAATCATTAACATGATTGTTTAGTTTTTGTGATTTGGCTGTGTGTGCATAAAATATAAATAGTAAAAATAAATGGTTAATTAAATCCCCCTTAATTATACTATGTGAACTATTCTAATTATACAATCAATAATAAAATAAAAGGTTTTAACTAATTATTATCATATAGAGATTAATTCCAACTAGAAACAAGGTATAGTGTTGACACTTTATACACAAAATATAAAATAGGGTTGATAGGGTAAAAATTGTACTATGGAAACAAGGTTTGAAAAAATGAATATGGTTATCTAAGGTCAACCTAGCTATTTAGAAAGTACATAGAACATATAATTTGGTTGATAGGGTCAATTTAATTGACTATGCAGGGGCAATTTTGAAGACTGCAAATTTTGAAATCAAAGATAGAAAAAAAGAGATAGAGAGATAGAAAGGAACCTTGGTGAATCAGAGATGATGATTATTAATATTTAGAATCAATAATCTTAGAATATTCTTGAAAAATCTATTAACTAGGTTTATTAGGCTGATCAATCTTTGCATAATCCTGCTACTAAGTGCATGGAATCTATAGGGTCAACTAGGTTGACCTAGTAGCTGAATCTAGATGCTTGAAAGTGTACAGGGTCAACTATGTGGATATATTAGTATGAAATAGAAGTTTGGATATTTGGAAACCTGTATTGGGTCATATGAGTTGATCTAGTTGCCTATTTTTGAAATTTTTTTCATAGAGATTAGACATAGGTCGATAGAGTCAATCTAGTATGACATATATATGATTAAAATAATACTAAAAATAATGAAATAAACTAAAATAAATATTACAAGGGTTAGTTTCATATTGGGTTCTCTAGAATGTATGAAATCATAAATTCATCATGTCTATAAATCAATCTTGGCTCAGATATGATAGAGCATACCTACACTTCCGATTGGGAATACATTTGTTAAGACTATCATGACCAATATGGGGATCCACTAGACCCAATTAGGGGATCACTTGCCACAATACACCATGTGAGTAAGGGTTCCAAAGCCTACACACTAACATAATCATGTAATAACCCTAAAATATTCCTAATGTTTAATATTCACTTATTACAAGAAATAAGAAAGTAAATCTATTCTAGTGCACATCAAAACTTATGGAACAACATGAGGGGTTAGTAAAGTAATAAAAACATGTATAAGAGAATATCAAATAATCTAAGTATGATTAATACCCTAATACATTGAATATGAAGAGTAATGTTATTCAATCCAATACTTATGCTACTTATTTCTACTAAAGAGAGGAGAAAAAAGTTAGAATATACTTACCTGGATGTGAACCCATCAAAACTCAATCTCTCCATTAGATAAAGGGGATTCACAAGAGATTATTGTAGTTTTCAAGGATCACTAATAAAGTCCAAAACATCTAATACTTATCTACAAGAATAGATTCTCAAAGTATAAACCCTAAGCTAAGACTCTTCAAGTAAAATGGTGGAAGAGCATATTATGAAGAAGCATGAGTGAATAATAATTCTTGATTGCATATATGAAATAACGATGAAATGATCTTATATTTGTAGGTGGATATTTACATAAATAATCTCATAAATGTTGGCTATACATGGTCGACCCTGGTCTACCTTATATGTTTTTAGGATAATTCACTAGGTCTTTGCTAGGTTGGCCGAAAGGCTTAAAACCCCAAAAAGTGAAAAATACCCCTAAACTATATAGGGTCAACCTAGTATAGATGATAGTCCAAAATAAAATTAATGAAAAAAATGATGATGGAAAGAGGAAAAAGACTAGAGGAGTGTGTAGGATAGGATTAATAGCTTAGGGAATGGATTTTAGAGCTGGTTAGATTGGTAATAATGTGGCAATAAGGGACAATGATCCTATGAAGCATGAAAGGTCTTCCCACCCCTTTCCTAGTGCACCCCTTAGGGCATGCACTCAAAGAGATTGATTATATATGGGTTATTATAATATTTAAAGCATCAATATTTGATCAAATTTGAAAATATTATGTGTATACACTACCAAATAGTTTTCCTACTCAATATATAAGAAAATTGACAAGTCAAGTAATGCTTAAAAATCATCATATTATAGAAATATTGAGCCTTAAAAAGATGATCTAAAATCCAAGTTGAAATTTTTAGGACAACTTAAGAATTTATTCTAAAAAATTCCATTATTTAAAGAAATTAAAGACATCCACATATACACCAAGGTTGTGTAGGAACTATGCATCAAGGGCTTGGTTGGAAGAACCAATATCCCAAGACTTTCTGAGTAGTTGGACACCTATTGTATATCATGTTAGGAAACATTATCCCATCCAAATACGATTGGGGTGTGTCATATCCACACTAGGTATATGTGTTATCAATGTGTGATTTACTATGTTCATTTAATAAATGTGTTCATATAATAAATTACACATTGGTAACACATATACCTAAGGTGGACATCACATCAAGTGTGAATATGACACATCCCTACACCCTCCATGAATATTAGCTTACGTAATGCAGTAAAAAAAAATTATTTACTATAAATAACATATCTTTCATACCATATTAAAAATTAAAAAATAGACCTTATATCTTCAACATATACATCATCGGCATAAATTATTTATATTAGAGAGATATTCAAGATGTAGTAAAACTTTATTAAGTATGTGTAATATAAAATGTTTATGTATAAATAGAAACGGTTACACTATAATAAGATTATTTAAAAGGCTATATCTCTAGTAGCTTAGGAGATGAATCTAAGATCCATTAATTTCCATAAGAACACAAAGGGTTATTATATAGTAAAATTAAGGTGTGAGTGAGATATTATTATTCATGGAGTAAAAGGTGAGATCATTACCCAAGTTACACCTAACCCTTATTATAGGTGAGGATAACTACCACATTAATTGTGCATTTAATAATTATGTGCACACAATAAATAACACCTTGGTAATACATCTACATAATGTGTAATTCATATCAAGTGTCAATGTGACACACTCTAATGCTCCCCTTAAATATCAACCTAGGTTATGTGGTAAAAAAATTAATAGGTCTTATATGTCATAAAGGACATAACTCTGATATTATATTAAAAATTAAACATATCCCATTAATCTTCAACATATAAAACATCAACATAAATGATTTAGATAAGAGAGAGAGATTCATCATGTAAAGACACATTGTATTAACTACATAATATACAATGTACTTGTGTAACTCAAAATGGTTGCACTATAATAAGACACTCTAAAGGACTACATCTCCACTATTTCAATATATGACTCCAAGATTCATTCATTTCTACAAGAAAACAAAGGGTTGTTCCATATAAAAACGAAGATGAGAAGCATATATTATTATTGGTGGATTAAAATTGGTATCTTTCCTCAAGTAACACTTAAATCTTGTTACACATGTGAGTATAACTACCATATTAATTATGCATTTAATAATTATGTGGACATATTAAATCACACCCTAGCAATACATCTACCTAAGGTAAAATTCACATCAAGTGTGAATATGACACACTTAACCACTATATCTAAAAAATTATCTTCAGTTGTGTTAAAAAAAGTCTTATGATCATAAGTATGGTCCCAAAACTAAGTTGAATGAGGTACCCATGTAAAATTTATGAACAAAAAGAACACTCAAGTTGCTAAAGTAAGTCTATTGAATCTAATAAATTATCAAATGGAATGAATCAAAAGTAACTCCCATGAATCTAGATTTGTGAACAATAGTGACTATCTGTACATGTTTCATCTAAATGGGATGCATGGTTAAATGATTTAAAATGGTATGCTATAAATATCATCTAGGAAATAACCAAATGATAAATCAAGTGCTATGGAGATCCCAAAAAAAACATCTAGACTCTACATCTTCTAGGAAAATTATTTTTATATATATATATATATATATATCATACTCTCTAAACAAGGAATCATTATTAGTACCCAACTCCTTAATGTTGACTATGGAGTGAAGAAAAATAGCTCAATATCTCCAAAAGTTTCAATGTGGTAGTTGTAAAAAGAAATAATAAAAAAACACAAAGTGAAAGTACCAAATATGCCACCTGAATAGAAAAGGCAAGGTGAGAAAAAAACCCTTTGTATAACCTTATATATAATATTTATGTTACATCTTGATTTCCTCACTAAACTTTATTTGTTTAGTAAATAGATATTAATGGGGTTAATGTTTCTTAATTACTATTGTAGCAAGCTATTCTCATTTATGATAATTTATTGATAGACATATAATGATTAGTTTATGTGATTCATTACTTTATTGATTAGTTGTACATGAGTTTCATATACATGTGGATTATGATCATCATTACTATTGTTCCTTAAAAACATTTTTATTGATTATCATTGCTACAGTCTAACTAACATTTACATTTGTGAGGTGGATGTAGAAGAAACTCCACTCTTTAGATAGATATGGAAGGAGAGTATCATCATGGAGGGTGTTAAAAATTAATATGTTGGAGGTGTGGATATTAGACAAGGAATCCTGCACACACCATGTAATACAAATAAATGCATGATTGTTTGTTAGTGAATAGTTATGTGATTACTTTAATTTTAGTTGTGTTTGATTATTTCATGCTTGATTATGTTTATTTGGTTTTGGTTCATGTTTAGATGTTATTTCAGTCTTCATTGTAGCTGCTACTATTTTTTAAGATTATGATGTTGTCATTACATAATGTTTTAGTTTTATATGTTATTTATATAACATTACTTATTTCTAATTGCATAACTCCATATAGGTATGTACCTTCAAGCATTTAATAGAAAAT
>JARHVA010010393.1:60000-62500 GCA_037957365.1 Torreya grandis | reverse complement strand
CCAAGTCACACAGAACACTTATCACATATGTGAGGATAACTACCATATTAATTATGCATTTAATAATTATGTGTATAGAACAAATCACACTTTGGTAATGGATATTAGAGTCATATCCTAATCTATTGGATATGTAGTCTTTTAGACATTCATATTATACTAAAACCATTATTAGTTTAACACTTAAATTTTATACTGTACATAATTAATATAGTGTGTCTATATTGATGAATTTCTCTATTATTTGAATAATTTAATATAAAACTTATGGGGTTTTAACAATTTAATTAAACATAGTAGCTAAAAACTCATTATGATGTAAAAAAAAAACTTGAAATATAGTCCTTAAAATATGCCAAATATATGAAAACGACATTTTCCTCCCCATTGGCTCATTATTACCCTTACAAATTATCCATATCTGAGTGGAAAATGATCTAAATCGCTTGAAAAATGAGCTCATAGTTTCAGATTTAGGTGAAACAAAATTCAAAATTAAATTTCTTTGGAACTCGAAATATAATTGAAACATTTGATACCCACAAAAAATACTCAAACAAAATTTTATTGAAATATATTCGATTAAAATCATCCATATGTAGATATGCAATTTGTACATTAATATAATAGAAGAAATGAATTTTATATTAAAAAATAGATGATATTTATGAAGAACTACTCATAAAGGCTAATGAAAAGAAAAAAGGTGTCCTTGATTATTTAATCTCACTAAAGATATAAAAATTTGAGTGCATAAGAATAGTCATATAATCTTTCTCCTATTTATATTATTATCAACCAATATTTGAGAGTTATACGGATATTATCTCAAACATTCATGTAGATATTCTTAGGAAAGCCCACTTTGGTACCATTTATAAATTACATAACTCTGATACCATATTAAATTTTTTAAGTTAGCCAATGAATCATCAACTTAGACACCATCCACATAAATTATTTGGATAGGATAAATATTCATAAATAAATACACACAATATTAACCATGTATAATATATAATATATGTGTGTAACAAATAACGATTTTAGTATAACATGACTCTCTAAAATAATACATATCCACTAGCTCAAAAAATGACTCTAAGCTCCACTAATTTCAACAAGAACAAAAATAGTCCTTATATATAAAATTATAAGGTGAATAATATTTTATTATTTGTGGATTAAAAGGTAAGATCATTCCCCAAGTCACACATAACCCTTCTCACACATGTGAGGATAACTACCATATTAATTATGCATTTAATAATTATGTGTACATAATAAATCACACCTTGGTGATGGATTTTAGAGTCATATCCCAATCTATTAGATATGTAGTCTTCTAAACATTCATATTATACTAAAACCATTATTAGTTTCACACATACATTTTATATTTCACATAATTAATATAGTATGTCTATATTGATGAATTTCTCTATTATCTAAATCATACATATAAATGGTGTCTATATTAAATATCCATGGGATAAATTGACATTTTTAATAATACTTTTACCCAATAAATCTTTTTTTTATGTCTACATTAATGGTATCATCATAAAAAAATAATATAATAGAATTAATGGATGCATCAATTTGATGACCAAATATACCATGGATAAACTAAGTCTCATAGGCCTTTGCCACACCCCCAATAATATGCAAATGGAAAAAAGATAAATTGTTAAATTTGAATTGGTTATTAAAGACTTTATCATCACAGTGTAACCATGAGAATTCACAACTCCCTTCATGATATTGTAGCCATAATTAAATTTAGGAGGATACCCTCTTATCCTATATAGATCCTAGTTAAGTAAAATGAATTCATTCATTGGTCTTAGGTCAAGATAAATGCTTATATTAAATGGAAAAACTATGGACTTTTTTTATTATACCCACCAACCTAACCTTCACTCAAAATGGAATAACCTACTTGACTAAAAGTTGAGGATAATGATTAAGCTCCCAAATAAACCTTGCTTGCTATAGAATGGAGCATACCAATAAATAAAAATACAAAGACAAATTCATTTCCGACATTGTGCAAAACACTTATATAGTTAACCCATATAAAAATAACCATTTTTTTAGTGGACTTAGTATCTAATTGGTAATATATTTTGAACTAAGGGATCACTAGATCTTAAGAAAGTCATTATAACATTCCATCAAATGTTACCATACTAGCTCAATTTCAACACCTTATTGGGTAACATTGATTATATGATGTCACTATCCAAAATAGTACAAATATTTCTTGGATAATCTCTCAATATCAACAATAAATTGGATCCTCAGTAATAAAACTAGTTAATAGCCATGTGAAAAAACATAAAATAGCCTTTGCATGTCATCATCATGATATGAGGCGAATCATTCTAGACTTATACACCTATATATATACACACACACATACATACATACATACATATATATATATATAGATACATACACACATACATATATATATATATATACATATATACATATA